>PVIR01002220.1:0-105640 GCA_004026965.1 Petromus typicus
AAATGTCCTTGTCAGGATCAGTATATCATGATTCTTAAATGCTTCTTATGGCCTCTGTCATTTGGAGGCACCATATATGGGGAACAATTCCTTAAAAGGGTTCTACATAACACTGGCTCGAACCCTGAGAAATCCTTCACTCCAAAACTTCCTCTCCTCTGCTATTTGTCTTTAGCTTTTATTACTGGACTTTCAGGTGGTTTCCAAATTTCTACTACCATAAATCTTTCTGCCATCAATACAATCATATGTAGTTTCCACTCATGTCTTAGGAAACCAGTGAAAGAGAATAGACTAGTACACCTGTCCTAACTTGGAGCTTGTGAAACAAAAGAGAAATAATTTTCTCCGTAGCCTGGTTTTAGAAAAAAATAAATTAGCCCACTCCCCACTGCTATACGTAAGCTTCCTGCACGGCAGGCCCTGCTAGCCACAGATTCTCGGGTCAGAGTGAAGGTGTTGACCTAAGGGACAGCTTCTAGCTAAGCTCTGGTTATGTTGTCTTGATTTTATGGCAAACCCAAGCTCCTTCCCTCTGCCTTCAGTCCACTCAGGGTTCAAATCAAACACCTAAAAGATTCTCTTTCTAGTCTTCTCTATTTGAGATGGGGGTGTCCAGAATTTGTTGTATGCAATGAATGTGTGTGTGTGTGTGTGTGTGTGTGTGTGTGTGTGTGTGTAAAAATTTACTTTTGCAGTGTAAGAGACAAAATAAAATGAACACCTCTGTATCTACCAGCCAGGCTAAGAAGCAGTCCATATGCAGAAGCACTCATCTGTGTGCCCGTCTTCACCTACAGGGGTTTCCTTTGGAGGCCAGAGTGGGGTGCCCCTGGGAAGCAAAGAACAGGCCAACAAGCTTCCCTCCTGGGCTCCACTCCCGCTGGCCTTCAGTTTGCCCTGTGGTCTTGGGACCTTCTATTTCTGCTCAAGGTCTTGGACATGGAAACTGTTCTTCAGTGTGAAGGAGATGCCTCTGCTGCCCAACCCTGAGCCTAGGGCCTGGCATCTAGGAGTTGCTCAGAGTGTTGGACCTGAGTTTCTCATATCATGGTGTCAAGCACGGAGTTCAGGACCGTGGTCCTTAGCAATGTAGGCCTCAGCCTCAGCGTCCTTAGGTGCAAAGTAAAAAGGTGGACTCACATTTCACACTCCTTCTAGCCCCTTGTGATGTTACTGACTATTGAACCAAGGAGAGCAGGCTATGATGAAGCAGGAGCTCAACACAGGGTTCTGGGAAACAGGGCCTTGGCTGAATCCTGGAAAAGACATGAATGAGCTCCCAGGGTCTGGGAGAAACGATGACATTCACAGGACTTTCCCTGGAGAGCCCGTGTTGGGAGTTGCACGTAAATCACTTAATTTAACTCTAAAGACAGCCCTATTGAAAGATTCTACTGTTTTGTTTTGTTCTGTTTATTTTGAGTCAGGGTCTCGCTTTGTAGTTCAGGCTGGCCCTGAGCTTAGCCTCAAACTCACATCACAGCAATCTTCCTGCCTCTGCCTCCTGAGTGCTGGGACCACAGCACGAGCCACCACGCCTGGCACTGTGGTACATGGTACTGATTGCTGCTGGGGTGAGTCTCCACATCCAGTATTGTATATGGTTACCCAGAGAATGATCCCTGGCCCTTGGGCTTGCAAGATAGGTGCTGGAACCACTGAGCTAAGTCCCTGGCCCAAGATTCTATTTCTATACCCATTTTATAGATGTGCATATGAGGCTTAGAGACAGTATGTGGCTGGCCCGGATCACACAGCCGTGCTCTGATTTGTAAGCTGCGCATCAAGCTCACACTTCGCAGATGTTAGTGTGCATCCAAAACAATGAGGACTGCTCTTCAGTTAGTCTGGGGCGATGCTGAGAGCCCCATTCCTCACACATCCCTGTGCTCCTGGGGTGTGGGTAATGGTGGCATCCTAGGCACCCCAAACCATGAGGCTAAACCCCGACTGGGAGCTGGCCAGGAAGGAGCTCCAGGTCTTCAGACTCTGTGGTTTCTGTGAACACAAGCTTTACAGCTATTTTTATTCTATCCCAGGAAAAGAAAAACCAGGGCACCACACACTCACCAAGCACGGCTGCTTCTGGGTCACGCGCACCAAAAGGGAAAGGTTTGCTGTTGACAAGAAGAATCTTCTGGTCTCTGCCTCGGCCATGTTTAATTTTTCCACACTTTCACTGAAATCTTTGCTTTGTATCTCTCCCCTCTGAGGACAGTGCCTGGCCAAACAAACTCCATTTGCTTTTGTACCACACACTTTTGTGACTGTGTGTGGCCCCAGCCTGGCACAGGTGTGCTGTCAAATGCCAATCACATGGTGATGTCGACTCGGGCTACCACTTGGGCTGGTGCTTTGTCCTCTCAACAGGGCCCAGTGAGTCAGGACAGAATCTCCTTACATAAAGAGTATTACCAGAAAAGTGTCTCAGCAGCAGATACGTACATACAGAGCCCAGAGGATGATAAGAAAGCTCCTTTCCCCAGCACGTCACCATTTGGTTGCTATAAGTGGTCATTTAGGGGCCCCGTGGCTCTGGTCCTCCTGGCCCCGACCTTCGGCAACCCCCACCCCTGCTTCAGCGGAGTCCTTGCGTCATTCTCCTGCCGTTCCACTCGTGGGTGCCTCACCTCCTGAAATAGCACCAGCAGTCCCGTCCGTCAGAGCCCTCGGCAGGAAACAGCTACCCAGACAAACGTGTCTGTCTCTGACAAAACTGTGATGTGTTATTGTGCCAACATAGCCTCAGCCTGCAGTCTCCCTTCTGGGAATTGGATCAGTGTGGAAAAGGAGCAAGGGAGGATATGAACCCTCCCGGTCAAAGCCATGGCATGGGGGAGAGGGGACTGGAAGGGACGGGACAGGACGCAGCCTGCCCTGAGCCAGGGAGCAGGAATGGCCTGTGTCCACACAACCTGCTCACAGCACAGCTAGGACACTCATCCAATGAGATGCAAAATCAGTAAGGTTGTAGTCAGAAGCCTCTCTTCATACTGCCACTGTGCTACAGGCGACCAAGCGAGGAAGTGATAACTACAGATGCATTTTTAAAAACCAGTACAAGAGCTTAAGGTGCAGCTCAGTGTAGAGCCCTTGCCTAGCTTGGATCAGTGCCCATCATGAAAAAATAAGTATTTAAGTATTTTCTTCCTAAAGAAAGTTAAGTATTTTCTTCCTAAAAATATCTTATTAATCTGATATACAGTTAGATAATTTGTTTAAGCTAATTATGGTGGCACATGCTTGAAATCCCTGCATTCTAGGAAGCTGAGGCAGGATTGGAAGTTTAATCCCAGCCTAGGAAACACAGGGACTTGGCAAGACCATATCATAAGAAATAAGGAAAAGGGCTGGGAAGGTAGCTCGGTGCTAAGGCTCTGGGTTCAAACTCCAATACCAGAAAAAAAGAAAGAAGAGGAGGGGAGGGTGAGCAGGAGAGAGAGGATAGGAGAAGGAAGAGGAGAGGGGAGAAGGGGAAAAAGGAGGAGGCCAGATATTGTTCTGAGGAAATCATACATTATAACTGGTCTTGGGTTAAGTCTTTACATTTTAATTCCTTCAAGTCTTCCATGAGACCTTCTAGCTTTTGGTCAATATTCACTGCTTCTCGTGTAACCATTCAAGTCAAAAAGGCCATCTGTGAATACAGGCAACACACAGATATCAACTGAGCCAGCTGCAAGGGAATGTGGCTTGAGCTGCTCACTCAGCCCTGCTCCCCATGTGCCGTTCTGCTCACACCATCCTGAAATTCACAAAGAGTTTTGAAGAGGCGATCCAAGGTCTCGTGCTGTGCCAGGCCCTACAAGTTACGTAGCCAGTCCCCAACACCAGGGATGGTCACTAGACTTCTCAGACCTGTAGATACATTTTTAAAAAACCAATAAAAACCTGTCTTTTCCTTGCAATTTAAATAAAATTCAAATTTGACTGGAAGTAGCAGAACCATTAAAACTTAGGAACTGGACTGGGGCTAGACTGCACATTTACCATGTGTTAGGCCCTGAATTCAGTCACCAGCGTGAAAAAGAAGAAAAGAAAAACAGGAAATAGGCTAATAGTTCCAACCTTTGTCTGCCCGGAGGGAGCAATGAACTCTCCCACTCAAACTCTGGAGAAAAGGAGTCTGAAGTAGACTGCTCTGGAGGGCTCAGCTCTGGACCTGTAGCCACTTTAACTAGGGCTCAGGGAGCTCTGCGTGCGCCATACTTTGGTGCTAAGATTTGTCCCTCTGCCAGAAGAACCTGACTTAAAATTCTCTACTTCTGGGCTTAGGAAATCTTTCCATTCTGTTTGATTTGGTTGAGTTTAACAGCTCTTCGCTACATCTGTAGAGGTTTTGTGCTGGGCCATTCGAGGGAAGAGACACTGTCTCGTGGATACAAGGGGCATTACTGGGACACCTGGGAAGGGCTGGGTATAGGTTGTATACTAGTTATATTATTATATTATTTATAATATAAATGCATATTCTTGGCTATAATAACAGCATTTGTGTTTTTATAAGAGAATGCTTCTTATTCTAGTAAACACACACTAAAGAATTTATAGATGGAATTTCATGAATTCTGCAAAATACTTGTAAAGGATTCAGGGGAAATCTTTATGTAAAGGTTTCTTTTGAAGAGTTTAGATGCTGAAGTCTAAAGATCTTCTTTTCCTCTCTACCTCAACTATATAGTTATATAACTATAAAAAAATCTATCTCCTTGTATGGAGGCAGGGAGAGGGGAGGGAAGGAGAGAGAGTGGGTGAGATAAGGCATGTGTGGGAAATGTTAGGGGCTGGTGAAACTGGCTGAGAGTGTATCTGTTCTTTCCATTTCTCGTGGGCCTGAAATGCTCCTACGTGAAATGTTGGGGGGGGTACCCTACCTTTCTCTCTAGATGTCATCACTGGGGACAAGGTGCTGCCCTTCCTTGTCTCAGTTTGGGTTCTCCCAGAAGCAGATCCCGAGGTAAAAGTTCAAGTACAGTTCATTTATTTGTGGCGCACAGACTCTGTTAACATTAGTGGAGAAGTAAGATGGGAGATGCCATCCCGGGGGCCTCAGTCTCCTCAGAGCTATAGTATGTAGGACCCACGCAGTCCCAGCCTACAGCCCACCCGTGGGTGTGGGCAGGAGGGAACCTGGAAGTCAGGCTGGGCACAGCAACATGCAGCCTGGCGCCCGCTGCACCAATAGCCTCCCATTCGAGGGTTCAACTGATCTCTCTCTAGTGTCCACACAGGGACACACCCTGTGCCAGCAGCAGGGAAATGGTCCTCATGAGAGGGAGAACTCATCTCTCAAGATGATACTGAGTGGGGAAGACACTAAAACTCAGTCAAGAAGAGTTTATGTGCTGAGGGTGGAGCTCGGTGATGGAACCCTTGCTTAGCACGAACAAGGCCCTGGGTTCTATCCCAGGCACCAAAAACATTGCTTTTGGTTTTACTTTTTATAATAGTGGGGGGATTGCAATTCATTATGAGATGGTCATAATTCTAGACATAGGGGATATAAAGGTGAGACAATAAAAATAAAGAATAAATTTAACAAAAAAGAAAAGAAAGAAGAAATAAAAATTGTAGGGCCTCAGCTGGGCAGGGTGGCACATACCTATAATCCCAGATACTCAGGAGAAGAAGCAGGAGGTTGGCAAGTTTGAGGTCAGCCTGGGTAACTTAGTAAGACTCCATCTTAAAATAATTTTTTTTAAAAAAAGGTTGGCGGTATAGTTCAGTGGCAGAGTACTTGCCTAATATGTGCAGGCTCTGGGTTTCATCATTAGTACCATGAAAACACACAACACACACACACGAGCATGGAATTATAGGTCCTAAAGCAAGTGGTGAATTTTGTTTAAAGGAGAAACTCTAATCCCCTTCTAGCTGCTTCCAGAGGGTGAGGCACTGCAGTCCACCATTGGGGCAGGCCCATCAGTCACATGAGGTCAGAGGTGCCCCCTTCCTAGGGGGCTGACTCTGATGTGACTGATGGAAGGAACATCCTTCAGAGACCTGCACTGATTTCTGGGACATCTGGAGCAGGACACTGCCTCCTTCCGCAGGTCTCAGGCTCCCTTGCATTTTCTAGTCCCTGTGACAGCCCAGGGACATCTCCTCTTCCACCCAGCTGCTGCGAGTATTTCCAAGTGCTGTCTCTTTATTATCTAAAAACAGAGAACTCCACAAAATCTGGTTCAATGCCTACCTTAACACCAGGTGAATACTTTGTCCATGAGTCACATCTAATGGATTTCACCTTCAAACACACTGCTCTGTCTTCTTACATCATGGAGTGACCAAGACAGAGCTGCTATGTGCCATAGAGTACAGACGTCAGGCAGGAGTTAAACTCTGAGCATCATAGTCCTTTCTCAAGCATGATGGCAGGATTCTTTCTCTTTCCTTCAGGTGTATATTGCCCTTTGTTGCCATCGCGATGATGGGAACAAGCACTTTGTAATAAGAGGAAAGCGCTCCTCTCTGCACGGTGGCTCTGCCTGGGGCCTTCCCTGAACGGCACAGGCAGCCCATATGTAATGCTATGTTGGGCACGAGGCCTCTTTTCTTCTTTTTCCGACACCCCTTCTCTGGGTCCTGTGCGATCTGCACAAGTCCAGGCTGTGCCTTGGGATCTTCCAGGCTCTCTCTCTCCAAGAGGCTTCCTGACGGACATGGCATCAATGTAAAACCTGGAAAGGGGAAGGAAAGTTGGTTGAGGGAAAAATGGTGTCTAGGAAGCAGAGAGACTGGAAGATGGAAGTCCTCTCCAGGTAGGGGAAAGGTGCTATGGATGTGGAGTGGAGAGACTGGCTAGCAGGACTCTGCCTGGTGGGAGAGTTGGAGGCAGGGAAAGAGCCGGGGCTGGGAAGCTGGAACACTTAGGAGATGGAAGAGACTTTGCCCACAGGGGCGCGCAGTGCTCAGCAAGCCACTGGTGGCCTTGGGCAGAAAAGTCCAGGCATGGGTGTGTGCTTGAGGAAATTCCCCAAGGTTTCTGTCCCGAGAGGCTAGAGGGCAAAGCCCAAGGCTAGAGGCTGTCAGGGAGTGAGAACGTGGGCCTGGACCAGCCTCTTGGAGAGAGGCCGTTCAGCGAAGGCCCCAGGCAGAGCCACTGTGCCGAGAGGAGCGCTTTCCTCTTAATATAAAGTGCTTGTTCCCATCATCGTGGCCTTGCACTCAGGAAAGCAGTGCCCATTACACTACTGCCACCTCGTCACAGCTGCCAGGGAGGGGCTCTTGGTCCTTGCTTTAACCATCTTGTGTGGAACACGGGCTTGATCAGTCTAGTAGTCAGCTTTCTGGTTGCTGGACACAACACCTGACGTCCACAGCTTAAAGGAATAGAGGTTTCATTGGGTGTATGTTTTACGGGGATTTAATCCACAGTATGTTGGCTCTGAGTTAGAAACATGGTAGAGAAAAGCTGCTTAGTTCACAGCAGCTGCAGAGCAGAGGAGGGGTGAGGAACCAACACCGAGCCCACGGCCGCACCGTCCTGACCCACCTGACAACCCAGAATTGTGCCCCACCAATCCTCCGGGCAATTCCCAAGCCCGTCAGTCATGATCGACATCAGTGTGTGGAGCAAAAGGGTGTGTGGATGAGCAGATGTCTGTCAAGGGCTCAGTCACCTCGGAAATGAGGTTCTCCCCAACCCAGCATGGAAGGTGCTCCACATACTGGTGCCGTGGGAACAACTGTCACCACTTTGCAGCATGTGAAAGTACGGAAAGTGTGATTGTTTGGAAGTTTAAATAGCAATTGAACTGGGCATTCATTTCTACTGAATGTAATAGTAAAAATACTATATGAGTTTGTTTTATCTTTTCTAATGCTTTATTATATTTTATCAAAGTGTTGGTTTGCAAAGGACCAGAAATTTTTTAAAAAACTGGTTACTCCAGACAATTTGAGAACCATCAATCTCTACCTTTCATATTTGGTACAATCACACAATGTGTATATGTGTGTGTGTGTGTGTGTGTGTGTGTGTGTCCCTCGCCCAGGCCGGAGACAGGCTTTTTACATTTGTTTCTCAACTTTCCCCAAATCTGGCTTGCATTAGAGAACTATTTCCTAAATTAACCTCTGTGGCCTCTCAAGTGAGGAATGTGAGAGAGTTCCACCAGCTATTTTCTTCTGTTTCAAAAATGCCACGTGTGTATCTAAAGGAGGCAGCAACTTTCAGGCTGGAAGTGGCAGAGCTGGGATCGGTGAGCAGGCAACTGCTCTTTGGAAATCATGCCAGTGAGAGACTGCTTTCCCGGTGAGAGACGCCTCTTCTCTGCCCAGGGGCTTCTCACATCACTATCCTGCAGCAGATGTCTAGTACATGCTAAGGACACTCACATTAAATCACCTTCCAGGCACTGAGCAAGTAGAAAATGGGGCCTGGGGACCCAGTGGGCTATGGAATGGGCCACTAGGGTAACAAGTGAACTTTATCTGTGCACGCACGGAGAGGTCAGACAAGTCACCGGTGGCCTCGGCAACACTGAGTTATCATTCTCCACACTTGTTCAGAAAAAGGTCAAGACGCAGGCCGGTGTCAGACATTCCAGGCCACATTCTGCCCCTCCCCCCCCCCAATGATCTGCTTAGCCACGGCCTCCAGAGTCAGACACACTGTGTTATTTCTTCAATGACAGAGCTAGGCACACATTGGTGGAAACGCTCAGGACCCAAAGTATAATTTCAGAATCAAAGAACCAAGCTCCTAACTCAAGCCTTTATATAAGAACTTGGGCTGTGAGCTTAGAATCAGAGACATGCATTCTGTGTCTGCAGAGACTGCCAAACGCCACCACATCCTCCTCCCTGTGCCAACTCTAGACTTGACAATGAAGCTTGGTTTGATTAGCAGAACAACAGCAAATCTGAAGAGCTTGGAGCATGCTTGGATCCATTCTTTGCCCCTAGGATCACTAAATCCACCGTATGAGCAAACCTATTAGAGGAGGCTTACTGGACAAGGAGGGACCACGGGAAGCAGGGGTGAGCCATCCTGGCAGAGTCCCTCAAGACCAACCAGCTTGCGGCCACACTGATACCCAGAGGACCACAGAGATCACATGGTCAGGGGAAAAGAGCCACCAATGGACCCACAGAATCACAAAAAAATAATAAATGATCATTGTTTTAAGCCACTACTAAAGTGGTTTGCTACACAGCAAAACCCAGTTGACACACAGTCATTTATCCTGTTAAATGAAAATTACGGAGGCCACTGTTTTAGACAAAGCTCCTACACTGGGCCCCAACAAATCAGACTAAAAATCAAAGTGGAGTCACTCATGCTAACATTTCATGTCACTGAACTGAAGCTAAGCTTTTGATCTGACCTTATGGGAAAACAGGATTAGAGAGATAACAAGCAAATCCCAAGCAGACTTGATAGTGAAGTTCTCTTTGCCTTAATTCTTAGAAAAGTAAGATGTTACCCCATTGGCTATTTTACTATTCTTTGTCTTCCTCTCCAGAACTTACAAGAAAAGTAGTTTTGAAATGATCAATCTTTTCTTTCTGGTTGTGGCTTCTGCTTTCTTCAGCCCTTTCTTGTCCACAAGACCAGACTTCCTTTCCAGCTCCAAGACTTACTTTTTCTCTTTTATGGAATGAAGCATCACCGTTTCTATTATGGAAAACAGAGCCAATCAAGATCTTCACACTAAATTGTGATTTATTCACCCATTTGTTCACTTAACACACATTTGTGGAGCGCCTCCTGCTGGCTCATTGTACTCGGCATCAATGCAGCACAAGCCCCTTGAAGCCAAGAAGGTAGCTTATTTGTTTCTATCCCAGGCCTTGTGTCTCTGGCATTAGGAGGTGCTCAAAAACTTTATGCAATAAACATATGAGTTGGAATGAATCCAAGGGGGCAATTATAGCTCTCAAGCTTTAAAAGTGCAGATTGCTTGCCTCAGCAATTCTATTCCTGAGAATTTAATTTAAGGAAATATTTTCAGGATGTGTGCAAAAAATTTAATTACAAGAATGTCCCTATCACAGTCTCCCTTGCCATGGCTTCGTTTGATTTGGTTGAAAATACATTGGTTGGAACAGTATTTTGGTCTGTAAGACTGAGCTGAAAATAATATTGCTATCCATGGGTATGGTAATTTGGATCTACTATGGAGTATTTCTATGAATTTTATGTATTTTCATAGAAAATACTTAACTGTTCATAGTGGTATAGTTCATAATAGCTAAATCTTGTAAATAGTTCAAATGTCCATCAACCAATGAATGTACAAAGAAAATGTGGGTTTTTAATACAATGAAGTACTACTCTGTCATTGAGAAAGATAAACTTGAGATATTTCCAGCTAAATGGATGCACCTTGAGATCATGTTCTTAAGTGAAATAAATCAGACATGTATGTTTAAATACCACTGAAAAATAAGAAAAACAGTAAAATGAAATTAAACAAAACAAATTTGTCAAAAGATGCATACAGTATTGGAAATCATCCCAGGCAAAGCTTCCCCTTAGCATATAAAAAATCTCCTCTTCATATAAATGTGGAAGCAGAAAATTACATTATATATGAATTCAACATTCCAATCAGACTGACTGATTAATCAGTTTGCTTCTGGTGGAACCACTTCTGACCAAATTATCTCCTGTAATGTATAACAGCAAGATATTGGAGACAACCTGAGCTCCAGTGAGAGGGACTCTAGAGAAAGCTAAACAATGGCAGTTCATTGGCAAGAGAACATCATGCTTTCACATGCGGCCATATCCACACATTTCTCCCAAAGTCTTCTAAAGGTTTAAATACTTAAGGGCCAGGGATGTAGCTCAGTGACACCATATCTAGCTTATAAGTGTAAGTTCGATCCCTAGTACCTCAAAAACAAAACAATAAATCCTACAATTTTAAACAATTAGACATATATAAGCTCAGTCTCTAGGAGCTTCATCAAACAGGGTGAACATTCTTTTCTCTCAATAATCACTCTCATTTCCACTGTTCCTCACACCTAATATTTCCTTCACATTCTCTGTAGGCTATTTTAGAACACAGGTATCAAGTGGAGAGTAAATCCACGCAGTTCCAAATGGGACGGGTGGTTCCAAAGACATCCCAGCGGGTGCGTGCCAAAGAGATGGCAGCGAAATGCCAGCTCAGGTTAACCAGGAACAAAGCCCTTCCTCTAGCAGAGAAAGCTCACTCTTCCCTACACTGAGATGTCCTCCTTCTCCTGACTTTGGCCTAAAAAAATCTTATTGAACAACCTTATTAAGATAGTTGGCATACAATATACTGCTCATATTTAAAGTGTCCAGTGGTCACTCTTCAAATATTTATTCACCCACTGAGCTATAACCACAAGCAAGATCATGAATTTAGCCATCTCCTCTAAACTACTCCTTCCTTTGTACTTCCCTGCTTCCCCATCAGGCTTTTTATTGTTAATGTGCCTTTTGTTCTGAGAGGTTAGTTTGCATTTTCTGCAGTTTTCTATGGTTGCCAGTATCAGTGACTCATTCCTTTTGACTCTTGAGTCCTATTCCCTTGTACGGATGTACCACATTCTTGCGTGCGCATTTACTGATTGATAGATACTTGGACTGTTCCAAATTTGCAGCCGTTACACATCAAACTGCTAGATATCCGTGTGCAGGTGTTTATGTAGACAAACTTTCATTGCCCTTGGGGTCTCCAAGACTAGCATGTCTGGTCATATGGTAAGTGTGTGTGTCTAACTTTCGTAACACTGTCTAACTGCTGTCCAAAGAGCTTGCACCATTTTTCATTCCCACCAGCAGTTGTAGGGATGTGGACTTCAGGTAGGTGTGTGTGTGTACACATTGGGATTTTTCCCCTCTCTTTCTTTCTTTTTTTTTTCCCCCTTTTGTTTTTTTTCCCCCTGGGCCTTGTGTATGCTAAGCACATGTTCTACCACTGAGCTCTATTCTAGCCCTGGACTTTGTTTTAAACTCAGACAGAAACCTGGAGATGTTTTACAGAAGCATCTTTAAGAGGAATCTGGGAGGAGGTGGGAACATGACACTGTGGGAATCCACCAGGAAACAGGCAGGGCTCTTACTGGAGAGCCCTTACCACCAAATCTCCTCTATGCTTTCCTTATCCCACCTCGGAAAATAGCTGTGGAAGTGAAGGAGGAAAAGGATTCCAATGGACTGCTTTTGACTTGATACAGTTTTGTTAGTTTCAATAAATATTTGTTGAATTAATGAGTGTCCAGGGAGGCTGGAAGGGACGAGGTATGGTTTAGGTTTGAAGAAAACTTCAGAAAGCTTGTCAAGGAGGAAACAGAAAGGAAGAGGCTTAGCTCAGGTGCCAACAATCTCATTTACCAAATGCCAATCTCAGGTCAGGATTGCCTCAGCCTGCAGAATGCCAACAAACTGACATCCCCTAAGTTTCTATTCCAAATCCTGCAAAACCAAACAGCTCTTTTGAAAGCTCACAGTTCAAGGAATCTAAGATTTCCTGAACAAGTGATCGGTGGATTTATGATGAGAATCCTTGACCATGTTGAACCAAATAAGCTTGACACCAAGGCCCCATGTTAGAACCTGACACCTGGGGGCAGGGGGTGATTTCTGGCCCATCTTCTTTTCTGCTTTGTTTATAGGACTCATGAACCTGCAGCTTTAGTTTCATTCCACTGTCATGACTCACTCAGCCTCTGCCAATAGCTGGAAAGCTGTTCTGGGACTCTTGCTGGTATCCTGCGCTCCAAACCCAGCAGCCTCTTCTCAGATCTCGCCCTTCCAGTCTCACAGCAGTGTCAGTCTCGCTGCCCACCTCTATCTCCTGTATGGCTCTTTCCAAAGTGCTCCTGACACTGCCCTCCTGCCTGGCTCTGCCACTTCCCAGGAAGCCAGCTCGGAGCTGGAGACGATCGAGGAGAGCTCTTCAATCCCTTCTATGGATGGGCAGGAGGGAAGTAGGACGAGACACAGGAAATGCAGAGAAATAACACTGTCTCTGCAAAGGCCCCAGCTGGCTCTGGCCATGGGGAGCTGGGACAGACGCTGCTTGTGGAACTGGGCCCAGAAAGCCACATCTGTGTACCCCTGTGACCAGTCGCAGCATGTGGGTTACCCTTAAAGAACACAGAGCTTTGGGAGCAGCAGTGTGCCTCAGCCGGAGGCCACTTTGAGCAGCTCCCAGCAGCTGGCCAGGGCAGCTCAGGCCAGTGTCACTACACTTCTTTTGCCCCAGCTGCTCCTCCCACAAGCAACAGCCTTGTGCTCTTCTTTATTTAAAATATGTTTCTTTGTAAAACACCATAAAATGAGAATCAAGAACAATAGCCAAGCGATTACTGGGTGAGCTTGTGCCAGGCACTGTGCCGTCTATGATCTCATTCAAGTTTACAGAAGCCCAGTGTCACTGGAGGAGATAAAGACTCCACTCTGCAGCCAGGGAAAATGCCAGCAGTGTCTCCCTAAAACACTGCTTCTGCCACGCCACCTCCAGCTCTAAGACCTGTGATGACTCTCAGTTATGGTCACAATAAAAGCCCAGACTCCCACCTCAGCAGCCAAACCCTCTGCATGCGCCCTGAGGCTCCCTTTTTACAAGTCTTTCAACTCCTGCCAAACCAGTCCCTTCACGAGGACCTTACCCTGCTCTACTTCCAGGAGGCTGTGCTGTGCTTCGTTTTCATTCATTCACTGGCTCATTTACTGTAGACCTACTAGATGCCTGGCTGTAATCTAGGCATAGGGGACACTACAGTGCTGAGCAGACCAACCCTGCCCTCCCTCAGGGAGCCTTATAACTCAGCAAGAAAATGAGCATTATTCAAATTTGCCAAATACTTCAGTTCCAAATTAATACTAAGAGAGAATGCCAAGGTGTGTTAGAGGTAAGGGCAGTCTTGAAGGCCTGCTGCGATTCATCACCCTTCCTGGGCCCTGGTACAGCTGCCCGTACCTCTGCTGCTCGCTGGCATCCCCTATGTTCTCCTGCACTGGTACACGCCTCCGCCTTTCAGGACCCCCAGTGGCCCTGGACCATCCTGAGTCACACTGTCCAGACAGCTCACCACTGTGCAGCAAGTGCCTTCTCACCCAGATACAGTTAACCTCACACCCACGACAGTGCCAGGGACAAGAGGACTCCCAGGTATCTGGTATGCACTGGCAGCACTCAGTAATGATGATGGCCTCACAGCAATCCTTCTTCCCACGCTCCCCACCCACACTCTCCTCCGGAAGCCAAGCAAGAGACGGACTCAGGTGTTGTGTGGGGATGGTAAGGAACAGGGCAGGGACTGAGGAAGTCAGGTGAAGGCAGGCACCAGTGGAAGTGCGGGATGTCATGAGCAGGTTACCCCTGCGGAAGGCCAGAACTCAGCCTGCAGTGCGAGTTGGAAATGGGACAGAGTGTCCATCTTGGAGTCACTGTGCCCAAGGGGTAGAAACTGGGGACCTCACCCAGTTTCCTCAGCACTGGCTGCTTGGGTGGCACTAATGCCTGGGCACAGCTGCCCTGCAAGAGCAGGTAACATGGGCATCCAGAACCAGTGAGGCCGAGGCAAGGAAGTGCAGGGTGTGGAGTGAAGCAGGGTTAAGCAGGAGCATGCTCTTTCCTTCTGGGAGTAAGGAAGGAAGCTGAGGCGTGGAGAAGTTGGCTCAGGCTGCTCATGCTGAACCACCAGAGCCAAGACACATCGCATCCTTCAAGGATCTGTGACAACAGAGACGCCTCTTAAGGGCATTATCTTGTCTTTCCTTCAAGGATCCTTATAGCTCTTTGCTTTTGGCAAAGAACTCAGCGGAGATGTCTCAACTGTGCCCCTCCTTCTATGGTTTAAATGTGAAGTGTCTCCACTGAGACTCGTGGATCGCAGGTTTGATACTCAGGGGAGTGATGTTTGGAATGGGGTCTATTTGGACAAAGCAGGTGCCAGGGGACGTGGCTTAAAGAGTATGTCTGATCCCTGGCCCTCTCCTCTCTGGCTCTGCCTGCCTCCTCTGCTGTCTGGCTGCTGTGAGGTGAGCAGCTTCGCTCCACCCGGCTGTCTGCCATGATGTTGGTACCGTGGGGGTGGGAGGGGGATATGGGAGGTGGGGTGTAACAAAGCCAGCTGGAGAAAGGAGCAGGACCTGTCAGCTACAAGATCCCAAGATGGCACCAAATAATTCCCAGGACCTCATGCGTGGAATGTCCCTTAGGCTGCCTGAGATGCAGATGACAAAGAGATGAGGTGCCCGGGGAGCCCTCCGTCCTGGCTTCTCACGGTGGCCCGTGTTGCATTTCTCAGAGGCAGTGTGTACTTTTATTTTTGTTTCATCGGTCTTTTTCTCTTGTTCTGCCCAGGTTCGCTCCAAAGAAATGTTTTCTCTCACACTCACTCACCGGTACTTTTCACAGAAACTCTTGGCACATTTTTCAATTGTCTTGTCTAAGACTTTACTCGAGGCAAGAAGGACCTGGAACACTTTGACTGTTGAGCCATTTCTAAAGAAACTACCCAGGAACACGACCATGGGCTTTAGAGCCCTGCAACCACAAACTAACATAAACCTCTCTTCTTTTAAGTTGCAAGTGTCCAATATTTTGTCGTCTGGTGGAAATGTGACACACCTTTGCACCTGAAGAACCAGAGCTTATGCCTGTCGTTAATAGCTTCCTCTCACAAACCTGAGACCAGAACTCAAGTTACTCCTCTGGGGCCTCCAACAAAATTCAATGCCTGTCCAACCCTTTTTTTCCCCCCTTCTCCATGAAATTCCCCTAACTTGATTAAAAGGGGAAAAATCAATCAATTTACATGGTAACAGAAAAGGACAGGGCTGTGTATAAAATATCCCCCGTCTGTGCTGGAGGGCGCGGCCTACACGCTTCAAGAGCACAGCTGAAGGCTCTGGGGATTTGTTTTTCTTTCCCTGACCCGGGGACTCTGATCTCTCACTTAACCTCTGACCCCTTCAATTCAGATAACCAGGGAACTGGCAGCTGCGGCCGGCTCTGAATGCCACCCGCTTGGCCGGGCGGCTGTGCGGCCGCAGAGACAACAATGGAGAGCAGTGCACTGGCGGCACTGCAGAGTCGGCAGCTCCCAGGACAGGGCGGCGGAGCCCTCCTCGAGGGGACCCTCTCTGGGATCCTTTGCGCAGCAGCCCCTCGGCAGGAGTGCAGGGGGCTGCCTCATTACAGATAATGCCATTTAGAGCCTACTTTGTGCAGTAGGAAAAAAGAATTAAAGCAACATCAAGACCTTGTCCTGACTCCATTCAAAACCTCACACTGAACTCGACTTCACTAAAGACCCAAGACCTCATCCATTGCTACCAAATGAGCTTCTCTCTACCTTGGGCTTTGTGAAAACAGGGCTGGGGCCTAGATTTTACCGGCAGCTCCTTAGATGTAGTTATGAGTTGCTTGTTTGAAATTGAATCAGCCCTTTTTATTAAACCACATATTTTCCTTCTTGTCTGGGAAGCTACGAGAAGATTTCCGCTTGTTGAACTCTCCACTGCTTTCACAAGAGGAGGGCTGCATGACCCAGCTCCCTCCAGCCCTGCTGAGGGCCAGCAGGACATCAAGGAATTTTAAGGAAGCCCTTCTGCGAGAAGCTCCTTCCTATGAGGACTCTTGGCCCCGACCTCCCACTTCCCACCTCCCTCAGGTGTCCCAGCTCCGATAGCCCACCTGCTAATAACCTGGTGGGCAGCAGTGACCACCCACAGTCCTGCTGCAGGCTGGACACTAGGAGCATGGCAAGAGGCTATTCAGCGGATTTAGACAATTAGACATCTCAAAGACAAGCCTTTCTTTGGAACTTCAGTTCCCAGAGGCATGTGGGTGGTCCGTGGGTGGCCCTTTCACTCACTCACTCATTCATTCATTCACCCATGCACTTGCTTCTATATTCATCTGTCTCTAGAGTAGCACCTGGCTGGGGGGACGGTATGTCAGTAGTAGTCATCCAGTCTGCATTTATCAGGGTCCTCCTACCACATGCTGGGGGCTCGAGATAAAATAACCAAACCAGCCCCTGTCTTCAACAGAGATCTTGTGATCAGGGTGTGGGTTTCCAGCTGCCTGCTCCAGAATGGCCCGGGCAGCTCTCCAGAGGGTTGCTACTGACCCATTCGCAGAGATTCTGATGTTGGCCTGTGGCAGGCCCTGCATTTTGTAAAGGCCCTTTCTAAGGTATAAGTCACACTGAAGAGCACAGCTCTGGAAGGAAGCACAGTGAGGATGCAGCTCTGCTGAGGTGGTGGGGGTGGGGGAGGCAAGAGCAGGGTGCTCTGAATAGAAAAGGGGAGAAATGCAACTTTCAACCCCTGGAGGTCAGGGAGGCTTCCTAGAACAGGAGGAGTAGAGTTTCAGGTAATCATGCATTGCCAGAGTCAAGAGCAAGAGAAGGGACTGGGGTGGGGAGACTGAGCAGAAGGGTAACCTGCAAAGGACCAGCCTGGTCTTTAGTCACCCGTGTAAGGGTACCCAGGAACAGTGAGGGGCAGAGGAAATGATGATTAATTCACCTGCAGAATGGACTGGAGGCAGCCAGACAGGAATCAAGGTGAGACAAGAGCAGCTGGCACCAGAGATGCATCGGGCTGACATGGTCTGGGCTCCCAGAGACTGCAGGATGAGAAGCAGCAGGAGCAGGCTGGGGAGCTGTTCCCCACAAGAAGGATCACACTGAGGTCTGTGACCCCTGAGGCTGCCCCGGGGGCATAGGCTTCCCTGGCTCCCTGCCTGCTGCCCACCCTCAAGCCCATGTTGGCCCAAGCCAGCCACCCAACAGGCAGGGTAAGCACTTATGCCAAGAAGCTGTCTTCCTGCAAGCTGAGTGCCAGAGGCATGTGTATGGCACTCCAATGGCCCACATGTAGGTCTTTACCTACTGGCCAGGGAGGGAGAGACTGAGGCCACAACACCTGAGAGAGGCTGATAGGTGTGGAGTGACTGACATGTGCAGTGGGAATGAGGAGACAAGAAGGACCACTGAAATGAGGCAACCTGAAGGGTGCCAGCCAGAGGGCAAGAGGGGTTTAAAATGCAGCCTTCGATCCCCAGGATGTGACGAGCTCAAACTGCATATTGGCCAACAAACTCCTAAATGTGCAGGTCTCAAGGTTCTGTCGCTTAACGGCCTGGAGGTCTGGGCACCAGGAGAGAGAAATCTGCAGTATCACAGCAGGAGGGGCTACAGGCGCAGGAAAAGACCTAACATGCTGAACTGGGCCACCCCCAGCCCTGCGCTCCCTCCTCCCTCTCCCCAGGCAGCAATCTCTGCTGTCAAGCTCAGCTAGTTTCTTTTCCTTATCTCCCTTATCTAATCAACTTCTTGTTGGTTGTGAATTTTAGGGAGTGAGGAAGAGAAATCACCTCAAACTCAAGACCAGGTCAGTTTGGGAGAGTAGGAGGCCTGGAGAAGGAACTGAAGGCAGGAAATGCAGCTGGGTTCCCACAGTTTTCAAAGCAGCAATGATGGAGCGCCCTGGAGGAGAAGGAAGGCATTCTGCACTTTCTCTGGAGCCATGCGGTTTCTCATCTTTGCCCCTCTGTGTTCGTCTGCTCTGTCACGCTCACTTTTTTCCTTTCTGCTATCTTTTTCTAACTCCAGTATTGTGTGTCCATGAACATGTGGCCACTCTGGCCTGGCATGTTGTGGTCTCTTCATTTAAACCTACATAGATAGGCTCTAACCTTTACGTCTCAGTTACTAATGTTCATGGAAGATTAATCTGATTAGCAATAGAAGACCCCACTCAAATGACTTCAGGAAAAAAAATGTAAATGCAGTAACTCAGGATCTTAAAAGTCCAAGGTGAACTTCAGGCATCACTGGACCCGGGGCTTAAACACTTTCACTGGAAACTTGGACCCACGGCTCTGATTCATTCTGGGTTATGCTCATTTTCAGGCAAGTTCTCTCTAGATTTCAATCGTCTAGTTTCACAACCCCAGTAGCAAAAGGGCATGTCGGGTTTCTGCAGGAGTGCTGGTCGCATTTGTAAGGCTGCCTCTGAGTCTGTGTCTAAGGTAATGGTGCCGTCCATGCTCCATCCCACCCGGCCTTGTCCCTACCTGGGACTCTGTCCAGGGCCTGCAGCTCCAAGCAGGCTCAACACAGCTCATGGGCAGCAGGGCTTGCATCCATGCTCTCTACCCTGTTTCCCTGCCCTATTCCTTTGCCAGCTCCACACCCATCATTAGCAGCAGCTCAGGCTTAAGAAGACTCATCCGCCTTCCCCACCAAGCCCTGGGGCCTCGGGAACAATCCAAACCAGAAAATCAAGGAAGGAGCTGCTAGGGCTGCACCTGGCCACTAAAAGGCTATTTGCCATTGTAGGCAGGTGACCCGGCTTCCTGGTCTTAGTTGTCTGCATAAAGGGAAGGTAGAAATATCCAGTGGCATTGAATAGACTAATGCTGCATACAGACAGTCATTAACACAGCAGCAGGCACTGGACAACCATCAAACTTGCTATAAATGTCAGTCGTGTCACTTCCTCTGTCAGGGGCCAAGGGACAAAATGGAGTGAAAAGTAAAACAAGGACTGGAACACAGGCCCCCAGCACACTTCTGCCCTTCACACGCAGGGAGGGAATTTAGTTGTCCCTCCTGGCAGTCAGACACCTCTGGAATGGCCCGGGTGCTGGAAGACTTGGGCAGGTCTATTAACTTCTCTCAGCCTCTGTTCCCCTACCTTCAGAATGGAGATAAGAAAGGAGCTCTGCAAGCCACATGCCATACCTAGTATTTGCCAGGCTTTGTATGAGGAGCAGAGGGCGTGCGCAAAACAAGCCACAGCACTTGGGGAATTTACATCCAGTGGGAAAACAGACATATGTCCATGCATGCGCACACACAGAAACACACACGTACACACGTGTGCACCCAGTCTTTCCAATACTGATCAACACTGGGAAGAAAACACTGCTAAACAGTGTGGGGGGAGGAGAGGCTGTGGTGACAAGTGCACAGAAAGACTATCTGAGGTGACCCAGGAGGTGGAGCTCAGGGAGAAGCAACCTGCCATACCACAGCAGGCAGAGCTTTCCAGCGGCCAGGAAGGCCAAGCCTAGGAGCACAGAGGCAGAGAGCAGCAACTGAGAACCTTTAGAGCCTTCACTGATAATAAACAACGGCACCTGCACTATAGGGCCACCCCTGGTGGGTGGTCCAGGTGCAGAAAGGCCAGCAGGGCCAGAGCATGCTGGAAAGGACCAGAAGGAGACGAGCTGCCGGGTGGACTTGCATGGCTCCTGGCACACTAAGCCTCAGCTCTGCTCTTGTTCTGCCCGACTGAGGGAGACACGCTGGCTCACCCCAGGCACGGCAGGCAGGCTGCTGCTCACACACAGGTGAGTACGGTGCTCCTTCCTTCTGCCTCGAAGCGGCAGCAGCAGCAGTAGCAGCAGTAGCTGCGCTATGAATGGACCGGCAAAAGCTGTTTAAAGGCCTGTGATTGAGGAGATGATCTGAGATAAGCCACTGCAGCCGAATAAAAGCCAACTGCTGCCTGGTTCCAGTCAGTGCTGTGCTTTCCCAAGAGGCAGTGCTGCACTTCAGCACCCGCTCTGGCCCACCCAGGAGCAGGGAGCAGCCCCTCCACGTTCCAGGGAGGCAAAGCCTACTACTTACTGACAGATGAGATGGTGCTGACTAAACGCAAGGGTGCTGAAAAGTGCAGTAACTGTGGCCAAGCACATCATTATCCTGTCCTCTGAGGGGCACCGTGCACTATCCATGCTCCATCGGCCTCATCCCCTTGGGGGGATTTGTCTAGGGACTGCGGCTCAGAGCTGGGTCAACATGGCTCATGAGCTCGTGAGGTCTCAACTCTGAATACAGGATTTCACAGAAGGCCTGCGGTCAGAAGGAGGGAGACTGAGTGTCATCCCAAGTCAAAGCATGTGAGTTCCTGAGCCTGTGTGGAAAGTAGATGGAAGATAGATTCCTGTCCATTCAACCATCCATCCGTCAGTCCATCCATATGTCTGTCTATCCATCCATTTGTCCATCCATCCATCCATCCATCCATCCATCCATCCTTTACGCACTCATTCAAGGAACACAAACTGTGTAAGAGCTTGGGCTTTGATACAGTTGGAGAGAGAGTAGAGTCCATGAGTGTGGCCACTTAATAGCTATGTGGCTTCCCATGCTGAGCCTCTGGATATTAATGTGACCTCTGAGGACTATTTAAAGATTATCGCGGTCATGCTGAGTGGAGATGAGCCCGGTGCCTGCCAAGTGCCTGTGAGCATTTGCCCAATGTGCCAAGGAGCAAAGGAGCTGCCACACAGGTTCTGAAAGGTGCTCAGACAGCCCTGAAAGGACCCCATGGGCTACGGCAGAAATAACCATGCTGCAGAGGAGGTTTCACTACATGTTCTGAGAAGCGTGAAGACCTGACGTGGCAAGAGATTTCTTCCCGCCGAAAGAACAGGGAAGACTCGGGACCGGAAGTGACATTTGAGCTGAGCCTTAAAGAACAGGTAAGGACAAAAGCTCATCTTGGGAGGAAGGGAGGAAAAGAGGCATGTTCTTAAGAGTCTGGCTGTGCCAAGTGTGGGTCCAGTTCAGCGGCTCCTGCATCACCTGAAGCTTGCTTCACATGCAGATCCTCAGGCCCACCTGACCCCGTGTGGCACCACTGACATCTGCACAAGCAGAAGCTCATGTCTGTTCAAGTCTGGGGTGTGCAGGAGTCTGATCTGTCTTATCTGTCTTATCTGTAAAATACCTTCTGGCAATTGAAGGAGGCTGGGAGGTGTGATCTCCCTGAATGTCTGGGCTGATAAGAAAGGCCATGGGTCCCCACACTGGGACATGAATTGGTGTGGGTGGGATGAAGGCCCAGAGACTGACCTCAGAGTGAACAGACAGGTGTCCTAGAAGCTACAGGCCAAAATAGTCTCTGAAGCCACATTTGATCCTTCAGAGACAGGGGCTCAGCCCTGGGCGCTGGCCCACTCATGTATTTATTCTACAAATACATATTGAGCATTTTCACAAGCAACAGGTCCTGCCCATAGAGATACCACAAGCCCCCAGGCAATCCATCTTCTTTCTTAGTTCTCAGTTTCTCCATTGGCCCAGTCCAGGTCAGTGTGCTTTATCCCTGAAGTCACCAGACATCGACTGCCCATTGGGGACCAAGCTATGAGAGGAAAATGTTGGGGACTACACTGCGTTGACTCAGGTCTGGCAGTCTCAAGGCCAGTGTGACTTGCTTTTGGAATAGGGAACAGTGAGGAAGCCTGTGTGTTTCTTGTCTGTGTGGGGAAAGCTCATAATTACGGTATTCCTAAGGCAAGATAACCTCTGCTGAGGGCAATGCCAAAGAATGCAGGAATCTAGGTATGGGGAAAGACTTAATTTCCATTAATTTGTTCCTTTTCTCGTCCCTCATTTTTTATTGCCCCATCTTCACTGCAGTCCCACTTCCAGGAAAAGTCCACTACCCCGCGCCCCACGCTCCTTGCTGCATAATGAAAGCAGGTCAACCTGGAAGTTATCGAGTTTATCCACTAGAGACAGGCTCCTCCCAGCCCTCCTTACACCTTTATGAAGAGAGTATAGACATGTGCTTAGAGATAAGGACACAGAACCCGGGAGGTAGGGTAGACTGTAAACGCGCTCGACACCTGTCTATGCCAGATCAGCACCCCTCAAGCTGGAACTGTGTGATAAACCGAGGCTCTGCTACAGAACTAGCATTTAAGGAGGCTGAATGAGTGGGCAGCAGCCAGACGCCCCCAGGGACACCGAGGTGCTGCCCGACGGGCGTTTGACTCCTTGTGACTGCATCAGCTTCCATCGCCCCTGACTCGGCGTGACGCATCAGCAGACTGGAGGATTCGAACCTATTGTCGAGCATGATAGGATGACTTGTGGGAATTTTCTGATACTTGCTATAGTGACCTGGGTTGTAGTGACTTATATTACCTGTTAGGCATGCCTCAAATATCTTAGCCTGGACTTGATATTAAGTGTGACTGTGGTGGTGTGTAGTTGCTAAAGGAAACCTTAAGTTTCCTGAATAATAAAGAGTGATTAGTAGAGCAGTCTGGGTCTTAGCCTCCTTTCCTTTACCTGCTCGTGACATTTTAATATGGTCTCTGTCCCTCTTTACTAGAGGGGACTTTGTTTTCCCCTCTACAGGTGTCCCAGTGTATGATCAGCTCCTGACAATTGCCCCTCTCCTTTCCCACCCAGCGTTTCCTTTTTCCTCTGTTCTGCACCACCCCTCACTCCATTTCCAAAGCACAAAAATCCCAGGACCTCTGGGTCTGAGACTGCGACTCTGGACGAGGGCCACGGAATGAAGGTTTGTGTGAGAGTGCCTTACTAGGAAACGGAGAGTGGGGCACCGAACTCGGGGACAAAAAGGCAAATGGAGGGTAGCTTCAGGCTCCATCCTGCCGAGCAGCACTGGAGACTAGTGCTTGAGACTCAGAGCCATCTCCATCAGATGACGATCAGGAAGACAAATGGTGGGGGCGGGGGTGTCACTTCCCAGGCACTTTGATCTTTCCACTGACACAGACTGAGCTGGTTCCCGAAGCCCGAGCCAGGGCTAACAGGCCCAGCAGACTCACGTGTCCACCTGGTGGGGGGTGAGCCGTTCTGAAAGTGGCAGAGTAGCACAGCGTGTGAGAGTGGAGTGCAAACACCATCAAGCACACACCAAGCCCCAGGAATCAGAGAAGAGGCTGACCCGAGGTTCCAGGGACATGATGACTGTAGTCTGCTCAGCTTAACACCTCTCCTGTATGAGATACCTGCCCCACATATCAACTTGATTGTATATCTCTAATCTACGGTACAACTCTGGTGACTTTCAACTTTTCTGACTCCCTGCTGGCCCCAGTCCACGCAACACCAGTGTCTTTGATTATTCTAGTTATAAACCAAGTGATAATTAAAATGTATGGATATAAGGGATGACTACAGAAGCTACGAGGCAGAATGGAGCAATGCGCAGGCCAGAGAGAACATGTGAGAAATCAATCCCCACCTCATCCCTGCCACTTACTGGCAGGACCTGTGACTGTCTGAGAACCAGCACAAGTCCCTTCTGAGACACATGTCCCCACCTTTCCAAACAGTCCACTGAATCCTTTCTTGGGCCTAGAAAACTCTAAAGGACATTGTAATAGCACAGAGTCCCATGCTGCATTTTATGGTGATCCAAGGCATTTTTCAGGAGTGCTCTGGGCTGGGTGTGCCCTCCAGATGCCTTTAGAGTCTAATGCCAGGAGAAAAAGCTGAAGCAAACCAGAGGAGCATGGTCAGAGATAAGAGAGCAGAGGCCAGAAAGGGAGCGGAAGCTGCTCGGACCAGGCAGGTATCCCATCTGCATTCCTCCCTGTGCCTGAGGGAGAGGAAGGAGCTTTGGGGGCTTTCTGGAAGTCATGAGGGGCTGGGTTGCTATCAGGACAGGCCATAGCAGCCTGTGGCTCTGTGCTCCTTGGCTCCAAAGAGGAGATAACCCTCATCTATCTCTTACTCGACCTCCCACGGTCCCTGTTGGCAGCAGCTGCCTGACACTGCCTGTGATAGATGCTTAAGTCTCTGCCAGCCCAGTGCTTAATGCATGCAAAGCCTTTTCAAAGGAGTCACTTAAAAAGATTACACAGGACAGAATGGTCCCTCCTGCCTTCAGCCTGGGGAGTCTTCACAGCTGGCCTGGAGCTCATCGGAGGCAGCAGAGTCCTGAGCAGCCTGAAGATAAAGTGAGCCTTCATCTGAGAAGCCTTCAGAATCCCAGGTGCGAGGGCTCAAGGCACAAATTCCCTCAGCCCCAGGCACAGCACTGGGGCCTCAGACAGGTGGAGGCACAGTCCTTGTGGCCTCCCTGGACCTCACTTTCTTGGAAGATGCCTTCTCTTCAGGAGTCTCTCTTGGTCAACTTCTCACCACAGTGGGGTTCTCAAGAGCAGCTGGGGCCCCTTTCACTCCCACTGGCCTCAGGAAGGTGCACAGGTATAGGGAGCTACAAGCACCTGAAGGCCTTCTCCTTTTGCCAAACATCTGAGATGCTGCAAAGGCCCAGAAGGCAGGTAGGACTGACAGATGTGAGGAGACCAAGAACATACCTGTGTCCCCCAAAGTCGCCAGTCTGCTCAGATTATTTTCTAAATATGAAACATTGAACAACATTCCCTACATTTAGAGATATTCTGTGATAGTGGTTAGAAAACTATAGCCTGTGGGACAGATCCCACCTGCTGCTTGGCTTTGTAAATAAAGTTTTATTGGAATGCAGCAATGCCTATTCCTGGACCATTCATAGCCTCTTTCGTACTACAATCGCAGAGCTGATTATTTTAAACTATGTGACCTACAAGGCCTAAAATATTCACTAGCTGGCTGTTTACAGAAAAACTTTGCCAACCCAGGGGTGTAATTTCTGGCCTCTCAAGCCTTCGGAGTTCTACAGTTGCTTATCAGTTCTTCAGGACTTCCTTTAAGTAGGTTCATCAAATATTTATGAGAGCTACTATATTAGAATATTCTCTTTTGATCTCAAGACATGGAAAACTCATGTGGGTTTGAGATTTTAAAACAATGTCTTTTGTCTCCTGTAATAGAAAAGTCCAGGGATTGAGGCATGTCAAGCATCGCTGCACCCAGGAGCTCAAACCACAGCAATACAACACAGTGGCGAGAAACAATTTATCTCCGGCCAATACAACACGCCAAAGGCAACAAGCCTCACACTCAGTTACAAGACACTATCCTCTGTCGTGCTAGCAGACTCTCTGTTGCCTTCTCTGCTGGCACGCTGATGAAGCAAGGCATCTGGTTGAAAAGGCCCAGGCACTCAGCAAGAGAACACTGACCAGTGTTCATGGGGAGCCAAGGCCCTCAATTAAACAACCCTGCAAGGAACGGAATTCTGTCAACAACCATGGGGGCTGAACCATCTACTGAGTCTCATCTACAGTTTGCACCTCGATTGTAACCCAGAGAAAGACCTTGAAGTAGAGACTCCAGATGGACTGTGTCCAGGTTCCCAACTCTCTGTCTGTGAGATAATAAAGGTTTTCGGCAGACAAATTGGTGATGATTTGTTATGCAGCAATCAATCACTAATATAGCCCCTAATTTCCAAAGGAAGCCAGCAAGGTAGTTAGCTTGGTATATCGTCATCACCAACTAAATTGGGCTTCCCTATAAAAAAGAAGAAAACAGATATTGTGGGGCAGTTTGCAGATGTCTCACAGAAGTCACTGAGGCATTTCAGGGAAATGCTGAGGTCCTGGGTCAGGCAGAGGTAGTAGGCAGTGACTGGTTCCTGAAGCAGCAACATGCTTGTTTTTTTCAGAACCAGCTTCCTTTTGCTCAGTACCAATCACTTATTACCAACATGCAAGGTTTCCTGAATCCCTCTCATGTACTGGCCCACACACAGATCCAGAAGAGAAGCCCAACTCAGAAACACAAGACTCAGCAGGAAAAACAGACTAGACATGAAAGCCATGGGCCAATGCACAACTCACAAATTTCCTTGCCTTCAACTCTGTTGATCTTGTTTCTTGCAGGATCGGGTGCCATAGTGATGTGAAACCTCTTTCCTGGGGACTTTAGAACGTCTGTGATTCCAGATGCAGAAAGAAAACTTATCCTTTAAAGTGTCTGCAGAAATGAAAAGAAACCTAAGTCCCTTTATAAATGTTTCAAATATCAACAGTAGAGATGTAGGGCTCTAGACATGCACTTCATGGTTAAAAATCCAGCTGGCCCAACTTTCACTGGAGGGAGTCTGAAAAATGCATTGCCTGAAGGAAGGCTGGATTGGTGAGCATTGTAGCTATAGCAACAGGACTTTCAGTTTCTGGGTGGCAGGTCCATGGGATTTTTAGGTAACAGCCAACTTTTCCACGGTAGAAAATAGGACCTGGTCTAAAAGAGATGGTGGACAAAAGAAAGAGAAATGAAAGCTGCAGAAAGTTTTTCAAAGAATACGATGGATCTTTTTGTGAAGGGACTGGAGTTTCATCTTGCAGGCTCCCTGCTGCCAGCTCAGGCATGTAAGATGAAATTCACCAAACAAAAGAGCAGACAAAAACATGGATGCGATGCTCAAAGAACCTGCCAAGTGGAGGATGAGGAAACAACAGAGGACACACGGCAGTGGAAGGAAAGCCACCTCAGAGGGAGCCCTGGGTGGGGGGAAGCCCAAACGAGGCCAGGGCCAGGGCCAGGCACTTGAAACCCTGTAATTGCTGTGTTCTCAGGTCTCCCTAATTCTGAGCATTCTCTCTTCTCCTCGGGAGCCTTGTGCACAGCAGGAATGGAAGTGAAAGGTTCATCTTCCCAAGAGTTCAGAAGTGTTGCTCTAGGCCACACAAGCAAGGTCTCCAAGCTGGAGCAGGACTGCAGTCTCCTGTGTGGCTAGCGACCTGCTGAATCAGGGAGAAATGGTTCTGCCCTAAGTCTCACTCCCCAAACGGCAGGAGTCCTAGGAATCTGTTATGCTTTAGAGGTAGAATGCCCATCCGCACCCCCCCCCAAAGTCTCACAAGTTCAAAGGTGGGGTTTGGAAGGGGCTGAATCACAGGGGGTGCTATACTACCTGGATGGGTCCTTCCATAAGTTTGTAGCTGAATGCACTGTGAGGAGGTGGAGCCTAGTTGGAAGAGGTGGGTCGCTGCAGCGGCCAAGCCTTTGGAAGCAACAAGCCTTTGGATGGCACCCCCATCTCTACTTCCTAGCTTCCATGGGGTGAGCAGCTTTCCTCCACCAGGCCCTTCTACCACGCTGTTTCTGGTGTGGAGCCAGCTGACCATGATCTGAATCTCCTAAAACTTGAGCCAAATTAAACTTCTATTTTAAAAGTTGTGGAGGTTTAGTATTTTGTCTGAAAGATGGAAAATGCCGAGTACAGAGTCCACGGGACCCAGGGGATGCCTGGGCCTGGGCCTTGTGCTCTTCTCCTTCTAGATCCTACTGGGGACCTGCCACCCCAAATTCCCTGTCTGACACTGCTCCAGGGTGTGGAGGCCTTTTCCCTTCTTTCCTCTTCAGAAGATCATACCTGCTCACCAGATGCATACCCACATCTGAGAGTTGACCAAGGAATGGTCATTTGTAGGATGGTGGGGATGTGGCATGAAAAAATGGGCCAGAGGACACATAAACACACACTCCAGGGCCAGGAGCAGGACAGAAGGGGAGTGGACTGGAATAGGGGCACCTGTGACAGCACGTTCTGGTATAGAACATCAGAGACCTGAATATATGGAAGGCTGGAAAACCTCACTTCAATCCCGATATTTAATGCAGGGTATTAGTAAGGCATATTTGTCAAAGCTGGCGGGCAGAATGGCTTTCACAGAACATTTTGTTAGTGGGACTAATAGTTTCTGAGTCCTGTGACATTGGTTGGACAGATGTCCACAGGCATTCTTGCTACAAGGGGCAGGGGCAGGGGGTAGTAGTTACAAGTAGTACAAGTTATGGGATATCAAGGTCCAGCCTGAACACCCAGCTTGTGGGTCTGCTCTGCTCAAATCCCCTCCTCCTGGCAGGGAAGGAAAGGCAGCCAGAGGCAGCCGACTCTTTCCTGTCTGAAGTCAGACACTAGAGGATATTTCTGCAAACTGTCACAGGAAAAACACCCACTGGTCTTCTGCTGGGGTGTAACAGGCCTGTCTTCAGGGTCCCCCTCTGTCGTACGTGACACACACCATGGTTGCTCTAAATCAGTGCCCTGTTTCTACATAGGCCACCCCTTCCACTGTCTGAAATCAGGGCGCCCAGCCTCCTACTACCCCCTGCCCCTGCCCTGCCTCCTCCCTGAGCTGGTCCACACAGCTAAAACAAATAGCAGTTGCTGGTCTCAGCCTCAGAATCTGGAAGAAAATCAGTAGCAACTTGGCTCCTGATCAGCTTTGTGTTGCTCCGGAGAAACAAGGAGACCCGAAGCTCCACACAGATCACAGCCCAAATCCGCTTCTGTGGATGGTCCCGGGATGACCTGATGCTTGAGCTCCGAGACCTGCGCTGCCCCTGCTGCCCAGGGCTAACTGAACAGTGTGTTCAGCTGTTACTGGCACAGCGGCATGAGCCCCAGGCCTGTCTGGGTGTGGCTCACAAAATGGGTGCAATGAGGCTGTGGAAATATGTTAGTGGGGGGCTAACGGAGCTCTGGGAAGGACTCACCCTAAGGGGAAGTGGAATTCGGGGGCTCGATGCCCAGCTCAAAAACAAAGCTTTGATTGACGAGGAGGCACATATACTAGGAATATTTCTCAGAGGTTTTATTTTCTAGCTCCATTTCCCACTAACTAGGAGGAAAGAGTAAAGGCTATAGAAAAAAAATTAAGGTTTTATTACGATTCTGTATGACTTTTCTAAGGGAGAATCATTTTGAAGTCTCCTTTCCCACACCACTTCCCTCAAGAAGACACACATCAGTAATAAAAACATCTTAGTTGGTGCTTATGATTTGTGCCAGGCAGTGAGCTAACAATTTAGTACAAGTTTCTCATTTAATATTTACTACCACAACCCTCTACAACAGTATCTTTCATCAACTACATATTACAGATGACGAGGAAATCGAGGCACAAGTCGCTGCTGCAGAGTCAGCATCCTGCTTTCCCTGTTTTCATTTTTTTCAGGCTTCAGCCAGGGGCCCAGGCTTCTGCAGAACCCCTCATGCTTTGCCTGCAAAAAGTTCAACCAGTGTCTAAACCTTGGCAGTCCAACCTTAGCCTCTGGCTCTTCATCACAGAGCCACACAACCCGGTCAGTTCCAGAGTGGAGTTGCCATGCATTAAGAGATCAAGATAGGTTTGTTATTATTATCTTTCGTTCCTTCTGGGTAGTCAGACTGCAGGAAATTTCAGATGTAGGTACTTGTAAAGAGGTGGAGGGCTTAAAGGGGAGCCAAGCTTACCGGCCACGATGGTTTGAAACTTAATCAGTTCTAGGGGGTTGAATAGCTTCCTCCAAATTTGTGCCCATCTGGAAAGGTGGAGTGTGACCTTTTTTGGAAACAATATTTTGGAGAAGCCATTCGTTTACTTGAGGTCATGCTGGTCTGAGATTGGCCCTAAATATAATGGCTGTTGTCCTTAAGAGAGAAGGAGACACTAGGAAAGGTGAGGTGACGACAGGGTGTAGCCAAGATCAGACACATGCAGCTCCAAGGCACAAAAGGCCACAGATCACGGGCCACCCTAGAGCCCAGAGGAGGATGGGAGAAAGGTCCTCCCTCAGAGCCTTCAGACACAACAGTCCTGCCTAGGCCTTGATTTTGCACTTCTGTGGCAGAACTGTGAGACAACAAATTTATATGCGTTATGTCACCCAGTTCAGGGTTATTTGTTACAGTGGTCCTCAAAAATTAATAGACAGCAGTGAAGGGAAAAAAAGTTTCTTGTGGTCTTGTTGAACTACCAGGGTCATCTGTGTTGTGTTTGGGGCCAAACCCCAAGCCACCAAGACAGTGTAACTTTCTTTCCTACTGCCTGTCCTGCTCTGTGCAGACATCTCTCTTAGACTAGCAGAGGGCTGCCCAGTGTCCATTTTCCATGCCTGCCTCACTCAGACTTCTTTACATGAGATCTACAGGGGAGTTCCTGGTGACCAGCTCCCATTACAGAATCTGCCCTGGGCTGACCAGAGTGATACAGGAGATAGGGTGTAGTGAAGCTGGCTAGGAAAATAAGCAGGACCTCTCAATTATCAGGTCCCTGGACAGCATAACTAGTTTCTAGGACCCCATATGAGCTCCCACGAGATGAGAATGGTGTAAAAGCGAGGAGACACCAGGAAGAGCCCACTGTCATGACTCTTCACAGTAGCCGACTCTGTGTCAGAATGCATTTTTGCTTTTATCCTCTTCTCTCTTTGTGAGGACCAAGCTCACTCTGCAGAGAAAGTTCTTCCATTATCCCTTCACTGTGCATTTTTCACATAAACTTTTGGCAAAACTTTTAGCTTGTCTCATCCAATTATTTGTTCGAGATACAAAGAATCTGGAATACTTCTAATTGACAAAACCTTTCTAAAGGAACTGCATGACAATAAGGACCTAAGGCCACCGACCAAACTCAGCCAGTTGCCCTTTCCTGGACACTGTGTAATGAAGGAGCAAGGGAGTACTTCAATGTACTTGCGTTGCTAAGAGACAGATTTCCACATGGGGACTGCTGCCACAGCCACCAACATCTCATCCTTTGGCCCAGAATCCATTTCCCATCCCAACAACATCCAGTTTCCTATTAGAAATTATCTTCTTTCATTGGTGATTGCTTGTGACTGCAAACTTTAATTGATACATTCCACAGACTGAGGGAAAGGAGTGGTTTCATCTGAGGAAGACTGAGGTTTACAAGGCCTCTTGGATAAAACCAAACATTTTTTACCTAAACAAAAATTGTTCTATTACCAATAGGAATGTAAATCATCACTCTGGAAACCTGTTTGGCAGTATCTACTCAAGCTGAAATGTGTGCAGAGCCTATGGCTTAGCATTTTATTCATAGACTCTCCAACAGAAATATCTCCAGAGGTCCACCAGACAAACAAAAATGTGGACAACTGGCAATCTGCCATGGTTATTTGGCACATCCAAATTTTTAATAGTACTATGTATGGCAGGCTCCTCCTCCTGAGTCCCCTCAACTTACAACCACTCACACAGTACTGGCTCTGCTCATTATACTCCAGTTGTTGCCACGTCCTCACCTGACTATGAACTTATCTTTCAGCTCCTATTGTAAAAATAGCCTCTTGCCTGTCTGTGGCAGATTCATCCTGGTTAAGCCATCAAATGAAGCCTGTTAAATTTATCATATTCTTGCTTCTTCCTGCTTAAATTCATTTTCTTTGGGGTGAGGGACAGCCCTAGGGGGTCTGGCCTCTCCCCTGTCTGGTCCAGAAGCACATCTTCCCCATGACCTGGTACATGGACTACTTCTCTTCAGCCAGCCCAGCTCTCTGCAGCTTCTCTGCCTGTGGTTTACCCAAGGTTCTTTCTTCTTCATCTTCCCAGGACTGTTGGTCTGAACAGATCCTCAGATTACCTCAGTCCCAGAGGGCAGGGAGGAGCCATTTACAGATTTACAGACTCCGGAAGATAAGCATGTTATTGGAAGATAAGGATGTTTCCAGAACTCAAGAGAGGTGACCTGTGATGTTTCCTGGAGATTAGAGTGGACTCTGGAATTTGGCAAAGTGAGATGGTTTTTTTGGTAAATTGTGGACTTTGGAGTCCAATAGGCTGGGCTCAAGCTCTGGTTCATTCACTTCTGAGTTGCATGATCTTGAGTGAGTGGGTTCAGCTTCCTTTACAGATCCAGGAAGTAGAATAAGGAGAACGCCACTTCTCCCGGCAACTGGGAAGATAAATCAGGTGCCATATCTAGGCCACCTCACCGGGGCCTGGGAAATCGAAGACACTCAGGAACTGCAGGCGGGCTGGTGCTTGAAGTCTACCCAGAAACCGCAGCACCCAGCACCACGCAGAGCAAACATCAAGGCTCCTCTATGTAGCTCACACTTCCCACCACTCAGGAGCTCCTGTCTGCATTGCTGTGCCTTCTCTAGCTCCTCCTCTCTCAACCGACCAACCAACTCTTCCTTCAGATTCCAGCTTCTGTTGCTTTGGACTGGCTACTGCTCTACTGATGCCTCCTGTCTGGGGCTCCGTGCTCCTGAGAAATTCTTCCTATTGGCTGCACCAGGTCAAGGGCACACGGCCAATCAGCCCTAGAGCACAGAAAAGGGGGTCCTTTGTGGGGGCAGATGGGGGACACCAAAGGATTGAGATCCTGGGTACATGGCACATCACAAATGCCAGTCTGCACCACTGCTCTGTAAGCACAGACAGAGGAAATAGGCCTTGTTGAAGTTCTACCCTGTCCCAGACACTGAGCGCTACACTCAGTCCTCCTGCAGGCAGGCTGTGTCAGAATCTAACGAGTGTTCACCCTGCTTAAGAAATTCTATTCTATGATATTTCTGATATACAGAATGTAATATAAGCTGGATTCATTATTACATATTTACATATATTCTGTTTTTTCAAGAAATGAAAGCTACAGACTCAGCATACTGGGGGTGATGGCACACATCTGTAATCCCAGCACTCAGAGGGGCTGAGGTAGTAGGATCACAGTGAGCTCCAGGCCAGCTGGAATCCGTAATATAAAAGAGAAAGAAATTAAGGCTACAGAATTATCATGGGGCCCTAACAATCTATAAACCCCAGGCATTGTGCCCCAGGCCCTCATGGAAAAGTAGGTGCCCTACCTGTCCATTCAGGAAATATTTATTGAGCATTTATTTGGGGCCAGGACTGCTGTAAGTTTAAAATATGGAATTCAGAGAAACTCACTGGCCTGATCTGATAGGAGCTCCGCATCATCCCTTGGAATAAGATCGGTGTTTTCTGAAGATTTTTCCCACTAGTCATTATGGGGAACTATGAAGCATCCTTTCTTTGTTTCTTTTACACTTGGACTTAGTAGGAAAAGATGAAGGCATGGGACCTGCTAATTGACAGGGCTGTGCTTAAGCATCATTTCAAAAATGACAGAGTGCAATTTGTGTCTCCACCTTGCACAGCAGACAGAGGCAGACTTTGGGAAGCCGGGGCAGAGCAGGGCAGTAGCTACGCAGCAGGCTCTGAATGTTCAGATGCCAACCATGCCCTTCCTGGCTCCTTAGCTCTGGGCAAGTTACCGTCATTCCACCTCCATTTCCTCTGATGTGAAGTGATCCCAGTATGCAGGGGTTTTACGAGGATTAAGGGAGAAAACTCGTTTGTAGCATGGTGAGATCTCAAGAAATGTTAGCTACTAATTAATATTAGTGGCTGCCAGAGACTGTGAGGCCGAGTCTGCATGCTGGGGCAGAGTGACCCGATCCATTAGCGATGTCGGCTAAGGACAGCTCATTTATTCTGCTACCCAAGGGCAGGCTCAGGATAAGACTAGTATGCAAAAGCAAGGGGAGTATTAATGAGAGCCTCCATCTGCTGATTGTGCCCTGGGGCTGAGGGTCCTGGCTGCTTACTTCACGCATAATATTTCAACTAATTTTCTCAAGGCAGTGCTAACAGAGGCATCACTGTTCCCCTTTTATAATAGATACTATAGAGAGTGGCTCAGTTTGTCTTCTGTTGCTATAACAAAATACCTGAGACTGAGAATGATATAAAGAATAGAGAGTTTAGCTTATGAAGTCGGTGAGTGGGAAACCCAAAAATATGGCACTGGCATGCACTAAGAGCCTGTTTGCTTCATCATGATGAAGAGCATCACCTGGTGAACTAGAGAACGCATACTATCTTAGGTCTCTGTTTATAAAGTTACTAACCCCATCAGAGGCCCTGCTCTGTCCTCCTCATCTAAGCCTAGTTATCTCCCAAGGGACCCACTTCCAAATGCACTAACATGGATTTGGAGAGTAGGTTTCCACATACAAACTCTTGGGTGGCACACTGACACCACAGCAGAGGCCTCAGAGGGCAGCAGAGGGATTCGAAGGGGGAGCAGCCATGTGTGGGTAGCCTTCCCCGTGCCATTCCCCTTTTAGCCTGGGTTGGAGGGTGAAGCCAAGGCAGGCCTGGCTGGTGTGGTAGTAATGAACACACGCATTTCTCAACCCTGCCTGGCAGGTGCTTTGTGACTAAGTCACCCATTTGGGGAAAGCAGCTTCTGTCAGGCACACACAGCAAGGACCTTTCCCAGAGCAGGCCAAGCAGCTGAGGGGCTGTGGAGAATGCTCAACCCTTTCCCCTCTCTCCAAGCCCACGAGGCCACCTCCCGTTTGCTTTCTGAGTGGTTTTGCTAGAACTGCAGAGGACAAGAGCAGCAGCCATGGGGAGATGGAGGCAAGTTCACCTCTTCCCTGCTCAAAAGGAAATAAGCAATTCTTCCTGTTGAGCTTTTGTTCTTTCCATCCCACAGACTGTGTGGAAGGTCCTTTAGTCCCTCTTGCACATTCCTGCCTGCTTAGCCCCTCGCTCCTCACCTGTTCTGCTGGCCCTGTGTTCTCTATTAGCATTTAATTGCATCTCATTTCCCAGCCCCTGCTGTTTTTCCTTTCTTCATGGATTTTCAAGGTCTCTCTCTCCACTGCCCCTGCCCCCTTGCATTCTGCATCTCTGCTCCTTGCACAGGTGCCCTTCCCTCTACAGCCCTTCTCCTTCCATCTATGGGGGGTCCCAACCTCCTAGTTGGGCTTTCTCCCATGGCAGCAGGGCTGTAGTCATCTTATGGTCCTGCGTGCACCTGTTGGTTGCCTAGCTGTGCTATTTGTCTCCCTGGGAGCCTCCATCTGGTGAGGCCGGGCTTCCTCGCAGCATGGCGCCAGAGCTTCCTCTGGACCATGGCGCTGCTTTGTGGCAGCCACTGTCTCCCATATTGTGTTTTCAAGAGACCAGGGTAGAAGTTGGAGGTTCCTTAGGACCGCACCTTGGAAATCACGCAGGACCACTTCTCTGAATCCTGTGGCTACCATAGGAAGAGCTGATGCCGAGCATGATGTCCAGAAGAGGCTGTCTGTGAATACTACGCCTTCCCTGTCTCCCTTTCCTCTATGCCCCTAGAGGACACCTGGCACCCTCATTGGCAAGGGCTTCAGTTTCTGACTCCCTCTTCCACAGTGTCAGTTCCACAGCTTAGTCTGGAGCCATCAGTGCCTGGCCCAGGGCCTGGCACTCACTCAACACAAACATCCTGAACTGCTCTGTGATGTGGAGCTCCCCCAGCCTCAGACAGAGGCTCCATCACTTCTGAGCTAAAGACAGCCCTGAAACCTAGACCATGTGGGGCCAGTTACCCTGCAGACAGCACAAAACCACGTACTTCTCTTTTTCCCTCTCTGGAAAGCTCATTTGGTTTTTTAAAAATACACCAACTGGTAGTTCCATGGGTTGAGAAACATCAGCCCCTCCATCCCATCCCTACATGTGGAGAAGCTGAAAGGGGCCTCTGAGCATGGCCGGCATAGGCTCAGGACCAATCACACCTCAGTGGAGGAGGCTGAGGTATGAGGATGCTTCTATATCCCACCTATATTCTGGGTGCCACCAGACTCCCCAGCTGACTTCCCTGTCATTTTTGCTCATGTTTTCCCACCTTGTTAGACTCAAGGGTGGACAAGAGCGAGACAGGAGTGCATGTGCCTGGCCACTGGACACAGCCAGCCCGGGCACTGTCACTGTGATGTCCCATTGTGTCTCACTGTACAGCCCTCAAGACAACCCCACCTGTAGAAAATAACTACTCTTTTTCTCTTTTAATTAGTGGATGGTTCATGTGCTGCTAAGTAAGCAAATCTTACATGATGACCATCACTCAAATGAAGATATCGAAGAGTCCTTGCACCCCACACAGCTCTCTCATGCCCTCTTCTGACCAGCAACCCAATGTTCACTACCCTGCCTTAACCTCTAGCGTAGATTTGATTCACCTGTTCATAAACTTCCAGTCAGTAAGATCACACCTAGCAGTCTTTAGGATCCACGTGGCCATGAGATTCGGCCACGTCATCACGCTTCAGCACTTGTACTGCTCGGTTGTACTCCACAGCAGAGCAATGCTGGTGGCAGTGTGTTGTTTCTGGTTTTCGGCTATGCTTAACAGAGCTGTTAGCAATATTTCTGTGTGTGTCTTTAGGGACATGGAAGTATTCATTTCTCTTAAATGCATAAGCAAGAAATTGCTTTTACTCAGTACACACTGGGTCTTTTTAGCTACTAGACAGTTTTCCAAAGTATTTCCTTGCACATCCACCAAACATTTCCAAGAGTAAGGCCTCTGCTGAGCATGGTGGCACACACCTGTCATGCCAGCACATAGGAGGCTGAAGCAGGAGATTCAATGTGCATCTGAGGGCAGCTTTGGCTACACAATGAGTTCAAGTTCAGCCTGAATTACAAATCAAGACCTGTTCTAAAAAAAAAAAAATTCAAGCCTCCTCTAAGTACATACTCAGAACCAGAGAATGAACATAAGGGCTTCACACCGAGTTATATCCCCATGCCTGTTTTTTCATTTTTTAATTTTGAGACAACTGCCAAGTTGCCCAGACTCAGCTCAAACTTGCAGTCTTTCTGCCTCACCATCCCAGAGTGCTGGGATTACACAAATACACACTGTTTGGCTTGTGTTTCGATGTCCCCCCAAAGCCTCAAGTGGAGGCTTTCTTTTTTCACAGGTGGCTAGGTCTAGAGTGTGTGATGCTGGGGTTAAGGGCATGTGGTTACTAAACCCTACATGTGAGTGACTGGCTTGGCACCGCCCTAGTCCTACTAGTGTGGACGGGATAAAAGGGGAGGAAAGACACTGTTAACGTCTCTTGTTGCTTTTGCTCTTTCCGTCGTCGTGAGCTGTTTCTCTTCTGCAAGGCCTTTCTGCCAGTAATGAGAGAAAAGTACAGCAACTATTTATATGACATGGTACTGAATTAGGTATAAATTGCTTTCTCTTTATTTTTTGCATCAGGGATTGAACTCAGGTCCTTGCACTTTCCAGGCAGGGGCTGTGCTGCTGAACTAAATCCCCAGCCCCAATGAGAGAAGAGTAACTAAGACAACCACCCATCTAGCTGAAGTCTCCTTTTTAGGTCTAGCCCCACAGTCAGCTAGGATTCTACTGTTCTTTGCTGAGCTCTTCTCCTTAGAAAGGGAGAAATAAAGATGTGTCTCTAATTTTTTATCTAAGAAAAAATAGCACTAGACATCTCCTAAATCCGAGGAGTGTTAGCACGCGTCTGACATCGGACGTCAGGTATGGAGCCCTGTTGTGTGCGCTTGGTCCCTACAAGCTGCCACAATTGAAACTTTAGAGCTGCTGCTCAGATTAGAGCAGGTCCCAAAGACACAATCAACTTTTACAAACATATGGCGCAGATTTCAGAGCAATGTACTGGGAGTTCACGACACAAATCATGTGAAATGTAACTGGAAATAACAGGGGGCCAGAGTCTCCATCCTGTGAGGGGAGCAGGCCTAGCAGCCCTGAGGTCTCCCCTCCTCCCAGGCCACACTTTAGCACTCTCACTTCCAGGAGGTGGGGCAGCCAGGAGGTGGGGCTCAGAAGCAGCAGTCAGGGCCCGAAGCCCACATTCACTGAACACTCACCCTTAACTGGCTCTCCACTTCTCCATGACTCAGTGCTCCTAATAAATGGACAGCAAAAATTCCAGACTTCTGTCTGTCTCCTCCCTGCCTCTTAGCCTATACTTTCCTTTGTCATTAATCTTAAAAGCTTGTATTCATCATTTATGAAACAATTTTAATCACTAGTAGGAATTCCTTTATACCCTCTGCCCAGTTTTACCCATGAACATTTTGCCATATTCATTTTCTCATCCTGCCTGAAATATTTGACAGTTCACTATAGAAATAAGACAGCTTTACCCCTAATTTTTCAAGATTAATTGTGTTTTACAGTGGACATCCTCTCATATAGAGTGAACAGAGCTGTATTTAATATGACACAATATGGTGCGTACACAGTCCGCTTCCCAAGGCTGCTGCTGTCTCAGTCCCACCTCCTGTAGTCCTCGTTCCCGGCCGGTGCTCTCCACCATGTTCCAGACCAGCCCAGCGTCCTGCATATTTAATCTGAAACCATTCGGAGCCCGCCTTTCTCTTTCATAATGGTAACACTTTGAAGAGTGTGGATCGATCGTCTGCAAGAAGCCCTGAAATTTGTCACCCTGTGCTGTTTGTACCCTCAGGCTTGCAAAACCCCAGAAACAAAATGTTCTCTGTCCTCCAGGCCTGTCTGTGCTGTTCCCCTTAGAACTCCTTTCCCTCTTCTTTCACAGACAGCTCCTATTCGCCTTCTCTGATGCTCCTTCTCTGGTCTGGCGATGGTTAATCTTGATGGCCCACCTGGACTGGCTTGAGAGAAGACAAGGAGACAAGGCCTTCTGGGTGTGTCTGGGTAAATCACGGGTGTGGCCTTGGGAACTGCACCTGCTCACTGGCCCCTTCCTCTCTGGCTCCTCCTGGTCCTCTGCTTTCCAGCTGCCATACAGTGAGCAGCTATGGTCTTCCAGGCCCTTCCACCGTGTTTCTTCCTCAGAGCCAGCTGATCACGGACTGAAACCTCTGACGCTGTGAGGCAGATGAACATCTCCTCCTTCAGTTGTGTATGTTGAGAATTTTTTCCCAGCAACCAATAGGTGACAAATGGGCCCCTGAGGCCTGGATGGAAGCCTGTCTTGTAGGGTTCCACGCCATCCCAAGTTAGACTGTGCAGTGCTGCCTGGGTGAGGAGTCATCGATGACCATGACTCCACCCAAGGTTCTCCTGTCTGTCCCAGCCAGGCTCAGGAAACAGGGCTTTGCCACCAGCTTGCCAGCATCTGCCATATCTGGGTCCTCTTTGGCTCCCGTAGCCCGGGGCCCAGTGCTTCCTTGAAATGGTCCAGCAGTCCTGGTCGGCCCTGACAGCCAATACCAGATGGAGCAATGATGCCACCACCTGCAGATTGGTTGGAGCCCCACGCTGGTAAGAATAGCAGTAACAGTGATACTAACAGGAAGCACAGAGCATTCTCTGTGCTCTGCCTACTGCGTGCCCTGGAGTCACGGCTGCTGCTTCATGTACACCTGGTGACTGCTAGAAGCTGGGGGATGGGCTGGCAGGGCCCTCAGCAGGAATCCCAGGGGCCCCTCCCCATGTGGCTTTTGCGTCCTTCTTCCTAACATGGAGGCGGGGTTCCAAGGGCGAGCTATCCTAGGAAGAGCCAAGCAGACCTTGGATCCTATTAGTACGGAGCCTTGGAAGTCACGTCACACCTCTTCTGCCGTACTCCCCTGGTCCAGGGAGTCACAAGCTTATTTGTATTCAGAGAGAAGGTGGCAGAGAGACAGTGCTACATGAGAAAGGCCAGCCACACTGCCAGAAGGGCCTGTGGGAGGGGCACAGACACCTGCAAGACACAGCTGGGCCCTTTGTCTGGACCACCCAGCACTGCCTGGATGCTCAGGGATCCACGTCAGGACCCAGGCCCATTCGGATCCATTCTGCTCCCCCCTCTCATCCTCCCCTTTAGCTTCTTTTCTTTCCCAAAGAGCCTAGACAGCCACTGAGTCCAGCACAAACTGCCAGCTGTGGGACAGCTGTCTCTGCTCTCTCTCGTCACGCCCGGAGCCGATGGGATAGGTCTGTCTGCGCTGAGCACAGAGCCCTCCAGGAGGAGTGCTCACTCTCCCACCTAACACAGGGAGACATTGTTTAATGCTGTGAAGAAAGAGAGAATTTGAAATTGTGGTTTCTACCTTGGGGCAGCTTGACTAGTAACATCAACTACATCCCTCACCAGGGGCTCTGGGGTTCCGTCCACCCGGCAGCCTCAGGACCTGCCACATGATGGGCACTCTATTATTTCCGAATGGATTTATAATAAGCCACACATGTTGGAAAGCACTCTGTGCCAGGGACTGCCCTCATTGCTCTATGTACTTAACCCCTGTAATCCTCACAAAAACACCCAAGCCAGATCCTGTTATTATCCCTATTTTAAGGGAAGAGAAATAGAAACTGAAAGATTAAATCATCCAGTGAAGATCAGAGCTAGTAACTGGTAGATGTAACTACTAGTATCTGTACTATCTCCTTGACAGGAAGGGAGGGGTGGAGGGAGGAAGAGGAGAAAGCACTATAATACTTTATTCCAAGCCAAGGTATACTGTCTAGATGTATATGTTGGCCTTTAGAAGCTCACTAACATCTCTTACTTCTGCACCTGAGTCTTCAGACTAAAGTTGCCAGATTGCAAGTGTCTCTCCACAAGGCCAACACCACTGTCTTAGGAGACACGCATGGATTAGCTCAGCTCAGCTCATGGACATGTGACAGGACACTGTGGCAGGGCCCTGAAATGCTGAACCTCAAACAAGCAAGTCTAGGGACACGGATGAGACAGGCATGATGAACCATACATGGCTGACACTTTTTCCTGGGTAAGACATCACCTCAGAGAAGAGCATTATAACCAACCTTCCTTCCGGGGAGGGGGACAAGGAAAAGCAGGCTTACGAGCAAAGGGAGGGAACCCTAACCAACCTCTGTGCTTCGGGTGTCCAGGCTCGAGCTCAGGGCTTGGTGAAGATACACTGACAGAAAATTTCCAAGAGAAAACAGAGTTGGAGCAGGAGATGAATGAAAGGGCAGGAGGATGGACATCTGGAGTAAACTGGGCAGCAAAGGGTGAGACTCCTGGAGGCCAAAGGTTGAGCTGCCAAACCCAGGAGGAAAAACCAAACACAGCCCACGACAGCAGAGCCTGCGCAGAGTGTGCTGCTCACAGCCTCAGCAGAGCCGGCTCCGCAGGCTGGACACAAGTCCCACACCACAAGGGGGTCACAGTCCATGCCCAACGCCATGTCCTTAGGCACCAGCTGGAATTCCCCAAGAAGGAGCCTGAGACAAAGACATGAGAGCCAGTGGTTGAATCGGGAGGTGAAAGGCCCCGGAGGAGAAGAGATAAGACAGGCAGGGGCCCAGGCAGGAGGGAAGCAGGCAGCCCACTACCACCACGGCCAACAGAGGTGAGTCCAATGTGGATGTCAGTGGTGCAAGGAGCCTCCCCAAAATCTCTAGAATAGAGAATCACAAGCCGTGGGATATGCCCTCAAGTAAGAAACCAGGAAAGTTAAAAGTAGGTTGATTGACACTTGAGAGGCAGACAGGTGTAGCTAATTAATAGTAATTCTTTACAAACAATTTCTCACCTAAAACAGAGCTTTTACTTATCTGTTCTTTCTCAAATTTGCTCAGAGATAACACAGATTACTTGTTTAATAAAAATTACAGACAATGAGAAAGAGAAAAAGTATAACTCAAATATTATAGGAGAATTTGCTACAAAAAGGAAGTCCAAACCCTCCTGAAAAGCAGATGTCCCGTCCAGTGAGGGACTCATGGCTCCCCAGTTAGTACAAAAATATGATAATTAGGGACGGAGGGATATTTCCCTACAGACAGCTGGCTTGCAGCCACACACACCTGGACCTTTCACCTGAGGGCCAAGATGCTCTCCTAGCACCTGTCACCCAGCTGAGGCTCTGCTGCCCAGCAAACCCATCTGTGCATAGAACCCAGAAGGCCCACAAGGCCCAGGCCCAGGGCCCAGCCTGGCAAGTTGCAGCCTGCCTGCCTACCCTCCAGGGCCAAGTGGCAGCTTCTGTGGGTGTGAGGCTGGGTCAGATCCTGTTGGGCAGGACTGACTTGACTGGTGACTTGCTCTTTGGGGCAAGGAAGGGGGAATGTGTTCTCCTTCCTGAGACACTGAAATGCCCAGCCCCAGGAGAATATGAGGAAACCCTTGTTTTCTACCCTCCAGGAACACAGAGGTCTGTGGTCGCTTTGGATATTCCTGCATACCCTGTGCTGGTGGAGCTCAAACCCTCTGATGACCAGGATGGGTGAAGCCCAGGCATGCCCTTGGGCACCACACACCACTGATCCCTGGCTACCGGCCGCTGGCTCTTCCCACAGCCTGAAGGGTCCTCTCCTCTCTCCAGGCACCTGTCTTCTTGCCCCTCACTCATCCACCCCGACATGGCCAGCCCGAGCCTACCTCCTCTCCTCTTCCTGCACCTCATATATCATCTCTCCATTCTCTCCAAAACTCTCCATCAAAGTTGACATTTTCTCAGTGCCAAGGGTTCAGCTTGATATGCACAGAAGAACGGGTTCTAACCAACCAATTCATGCCCAATTATGAATGACTAATGTATTCAGCCAAAGGAATGAATCTCTAAAGGCTGGACTACAATTTGGTGTCAGGCCAGCAGGCAGAGGTTTGCTATTTTATCTAATGCCTTCTTAGGATGATTTCAAACCAGACCACCTCTCTCAGCTAGCAGTGGATCCTCAATTAGGATACGAAACTCTGGTTCCTGAAAGCTTGGCCTTGAAGTCTGGATTCTTCCATTGTAGATTACAGTCCTGCAGTTCCTTTCACAGACTAGGGAATGAAGCATGTATTGGGTTCAGGGTGTGGAGGGATGCGTAGATGGCCAAGGGCAGTTTTACTACTTCCTGGCACTAGTTTTCTGTCACTAGAAAACTAATGGAATTCTGTGAGGAGGAAAGGAGATTAGGAAAGCTTGACAGTGACTTCTAACCAAATGGTATTCAAATGTCTTTTAACCACGGCAAATTTTGTTCAAATGAGATCTCATTGGAAAGCCTGGTATGTCTTGTTCACGACAGGAAGACAGTGAGGCTGAAGGGGAGCAGGGAGGGCCATTCATGCTTATCTTCACTTGGCTCCTGTGGCTCTAGGCCTTGAGAAGCTGATTTGAAAACTCCTTTGCTGTCGTCAACTGTAAAATTGGCCAACACACACTGTAGCTTTTCCTACTTCTCCACTCTTAGAACTGGACTTAGCCTTGAACTTGCTTCAACCATCAGAATGCAGAGGAACTGACTTCATGCCAATTTCTTTTTTCCAGCTGAGGACTGAACCCAGGGCTTTCACACTGAGCTACATCTCATCCCTTTTTATTTTGAGACAAGTCTTTTCTAAGTCCCACAGCCTGGGCTCAAGCTTGTGATCCTCCAGCTTTGGTGTCCCAGAGTGCTCGCACCACAGACGGGCGTCACCACACCTGACTCCTCACGGCAGTTCTAAGTCTGGGCCTCAGAAGACTGTGTACCAATCTCTCCTTGCATCAGAAACTTCCACCAATACCAAGTCCACTCAGGCTGGCTCCCCGGTGACAGGAACCGATGTGGCCTCCATGATTTTGGCTCAGACCATCAGCTGCTGTCAGAACAGTGGACCACACCCATCTGAGGCCATCCCAGCTTGCACTGGAAGGACTGCCCAGCTGATGCCAGTGCCAATAGCTCACCTGCAAAACTGTGGACAAAGTATTACTGTTTTACAGCAACAGCTAACCGATACAGTTTACTAAAGGAAGAATCTCAAAAAGATGCTATGACCATCCTCTCAGGTGTCAAAACATGGGCAAACGACACAGCAAGGCTCCCTCCCTAGAACACACTGTCCCCCTGCCCCCAGGCCTCTGCCTGTGCCTTAGGATGCAGTGGGCAGACAGAGCCATGCCCCGATCGACCTTTATCTCAAGTGGATTGCAGTCAGAGGGGAACCAGAGACTCCACATCTTGGTCCTGAGTGGGTCCCCACACATCTGAGAACTCAGCTCAGAAGCCAAGCTTGTGGAGGAAGGGCACATCCCTGCCCCGAGCTCTAGGCATCCTGCAAGTCTGACAGGAAGAAGGGAGGATCTGAAAGGTTAAACCTGGCACGTTAAAGCTGCTCAGAAAAATGCCCCAAACATGTAAATGAAAACTTTCAGCTGTGTCAGAAGCAACACAGCCCCAGGGCCCGGGCCAATCTCTGCGAGTGTCAGGCACACAGCGAAGCTGTCCCCGTCCATTTTCCTCTAATTGAAGGCTGGCGAGGGCTCCGGCACCCAGGCGTGAAGCGCAGCCAGCTGCACATGATTCCAAGACCTCTCTGTTCGCGGAGCAACCTTCACGGGCTTGAAAGGGAAAATGTCAAGGGGACACTAAATTAAAACCGTTTTGTCTTTAAAAAATAGATTCAATCCTCAGTAGGATGTGGCTGGAGAGATACCAGCATTAGCATAATTCCTCGGAGCATTTCATAGGCCAATCAAGAAAAAAAGGATATTCCAGCAAACAGGGTCACAGGGCAGTCCACAGGCTGTTTTTTTCCAGACAGAGACTCCTGGGACTCGTGGTCCTCAGGGAAACTGTACCTCTTTGCGGAGGCCACACCATACTCGGTCAGCGGAAGGTAAACACTATCGGGGAAGAATCTGCTGGCTCCTTCCCCCAAGTGTGTGCTACCCCGAGCTCTTTACTTCATTCACGCCCTGCACGTAGTCAGCAACCACGGGCTGAGTGCCAGCCACACAAGGGCCTGATGCTGCATCCCAGGCAGTCACCACTCAGAGTTTGGCCAGGAGAACGAGGAGCCTGTAGGTAAGGTGGTCCGTCACAGAAGACCACCCTGCAGAAAGACTCCCACCGGCCATTTTGAACAGAAGCTGGCATTATTGCAATTCAGGACTCACTGGGCAGGTGCTGTACAGCAGCCATACAGAGAGCCAACCTGGGTCACATGGCTGCTGAATTTGGTTCTGCTCTTCTTCTTAGGCAAACCTTGTCATTAGTGGACAGAGGTCAAGAAAAAGGGCCCTGGAGTCCTGTCCTAGTTAGGACTGCCAAGACAATGATGGACACATTTTTTTTTTCATCTTGGGGAATGAATCCAGAAAGTGCTGCATCCTCACCCACTTTTTATTTTTATTTATTTATTTATTTTTGAGACACGGTCTTGATTTTGTAGTTCAGGCCGGCCCTGAGCTCAGCCTCAAACTCACATCACAGCAATCCTCCTGCCTCTGCCTCCCGAGTGCTGGGATTACAGGTGTGAGCCACCACGCCGGCACTGTGGTATGTCATACTGATTGCTCCTGAGTGTGAGTCTCCACGCCCAGTACGGTATGTGGCTACTGGGGAATCGAACCCGGGTCCTTGCACTTGCAAACAGGCGCGGAACCACTGAACCAAATCCCCGGCCCTCCCCTTTTTATTTTTTGAGACAGGGTCTTGCCAATTTGCCCAGACTGGGCTTAATCTTACAGTCCTCCTGCCTCAGTTTCCCAGGTATCAGGGATTAGAGATATGTGCCACTATACCAGTCTTGGGAAACACGCTTGATTCTCAGATTGTCACTAATAAAACAATAGCAGCATTACACCAGAGACGATCTATCTTGTGTTTATGCTCCCATCTCTCAGTATGGAGTACTGGGGGCTGTGGTGAGCCCATGTGAACAACTACCTTGACAGCTTCTCTTATGGCTAGAAGTGGACAGGAGGATGATCTCTGGTCTGTGAGATGCAAATAAAGTTGTCAAGTTAGCTGACCTTTTCTTTTTCTTCCTTGTTGAAAATGTAAACATAATGACTGGAGCTACAGCAGTCATGTTGTACCATGAGGTAACTTTAAAGATGGTGCATATACACTAAGAAAGATAGAATCAGCCCAAGACTCTGACCATGGAGCTACTATTAAACCCACAGCCATGAAGCTGCAGGCTTCTTTAATGTGTAAGAGAAATTATCTTTTAAAATTACTGTTAATCTCTCTCCCTAAAAACTAAATTCCTAAGACAAGCAGTTATAAGTATTACTGTGGTAACTCAATGGGGTCACACAGGTAGGGCACTCACTACCTGTGAGCCTATTGTAAGTTATTAGGGCAGAGCCTGCAGTGTCATTACACAGATGAGCTATTTCCAAGGTGTCAATACGCTGCAGCTGCTGTAACACACTCATAGCCTGGGTGGCTTTCATATCAGGCACTTGCTTCTCATGGTTCTAGGGACTTGGAAATCCAAGGCCAAGGTGCCAGGCAAGTTGGTCCCTGGTGAGAGCTTGTTTCCTGGCTTATAAGTGGCCACTCACTGTGTCCTTACATGGTGGACACAGAAAAAAGTTCTGGTCTCTCTTCTTATAAAGGTGTAAACTCCACCATGGTAAAAGGTAAAAACATTGGCTATATGCAGCTCAAGTGTTGCAGCTGGGAGCTCGGCACAGGCAGTCCCGGAGAACGGAAGACACATGCAGGAGCTTCAGAGGCAAAGAGTGCTGCTTTACTCAAGCCCTGGCTGACGAGCCCAAGACTTCTACACAAGGAAGCTGGTGGCAGCTCTGCTGAGGCTCTTTGTACCCTTGTTACAGAACATTCCTCAAGTTAAGGGATGGGGTTGCATTTAGTATCCTCTCATTGGTGGGGCCCAGCAATTCTATTGGTTACAAGCTTACATGTGTCTTTAGCTGGTCCAGTGCACAGACTACAAGTTCCACTGGTTGGAATAGTGCACAGATTTCCACCTATAGCAAAGAAGCAAGTACAACAAACTCTTTGAAAGCAAAGGAACTTCTGGGCCAGGGAGAGCAGAGTGTTCTGATGGCCAAACCGCAAAGGTAACAAAAGCTGCATAGCACAACATAACAAGTTTGCAAAGCTAAGTGAGGAAAAGGGAAGGTGTCAACTACATAGACTATCAAGGGGCAAGCTAGAGCTTTACACGAATAAAAGGTTTGCAAATTCATTTCCTCCTTCAATGGGGAACCTCCTCCCCTGACCTCCTCTAACCCTCATCACCTCCCAGTACCAGCACGATGGCTGAGGGCTTCCACCTAGGGATCTGGAAGAATACAGGTGTGCAGGCTATAACACATAAGCGCCCTTCTGAAAGCTTTAATCTGTGGGAGGTTACAGTTCAAAAAATTACAGTTGCAGAGGTCACATGTATCTGAGAGGAATATTTATTAATACTATGTGCTGAAGTGCAAAAAAATTAAAAGACTGCAGATTAAAGTTCAGGGTATCTGTCATAGATAATACACTGTCAAATATCACACACTGGCAAAACATGTGTTATAACTAAACTGATGGCTTCAACGTTGTGGCTTAATGGGAATCAGTACAAACATGCAGCTAATCACAGCCTTGAACGTATGCACTCAATGTATGTAATGGTATTTTTAAAAACCATTTGCTTGAATCTCTCAGCTGAGCTGTGACCTCCAACAGGTTAAATGCATAGGAGTGTGCCGAAGCTCCGTCGGTATCAATTGGAGCCTCTCAGGGCACAGCGAAGAGGGGGGCCTGCAGGTGGGGACTGGAGGCTGTGTCCATAATCCATCCTCCCTGGCAGCTCTCAGGCGGGAGGACCAGTCATTCATCAAAGCCGCTGCTAATTCCTGAGAGTAAAACCACAACATCTGATTAAGAAAGGAGACTTCAAACAATGAAACTGATGGCCAGACCACACATCCATCACACTCTCCATGCTTTGGTCTGTGGCTGATGACAGCCAAGGCAGCCAGTACCAGGCTTGTGCCAGGAGAAGCCCAAGGATGGCACAGGGTGCCAAGGGCCAGTAACAGTGGGGCTGTTGAGCCCAAGGGTCCAAGAGAGAGGCTGCTTGGCAGATGCAGGGCTGGGATGAGGCACAGTGTTTCATTCTCACTCCCTCGAAGGGTATCTGCCCTCACTGTCTCACTCCAAGTTCTTGTGTCTTCGGGCTGAGACCTACCAGAAAGCAGAGGCCGGGGAGTCCAAGCCTGCGACACACCTAGGTTGCCTCCGGGGCAGGATGGTCGAGAGTGGTTGGGGAGGGGCCGTGGGCTTCATTGCTTCTCTGCAGTAACCATCCCCAAAACCAATGAAGCAGCCAAAGCCCTGGGAGGGAAACTCAACCATTTATCCACCTTGAAAAGCATTTTGGAAAGAAGTACTACTTGAATTCTGTGGAATGAGACAGTGAATTTCTGATTGCTGAATCATACAACCAAATGTTTCCTACAGAATCCTAAATGCAAGATTAGCTCAGATTATTTCTTTACTTGGGGGAATAAGACAGGGTCTGGCTATGAGCCCAGGTTGGCCTTGAACTTCCAGTGGTCCTCCTGTCTAAGCCCCTCATGTGCTGGGATTACAGACCACCCTTTCCAGGAGATCTCTTAAGGACACAGAGCCCACATACCTGTGTGCTGTATGTGCCGATGACCTCTGTTTTATTGCTAAAGAAGCTGAGCCTTGAAGAAGTTGAATGAAGCGACTTTTAGCACCTTTCAGCATCAAAATGTAGTCAAGCATCCTGTCATGACAGAAATCTGGTCTGAGAAAGGCACTATTAAGCAAGTTTGCCACTGTGTGAACATCACAGGTATCCTTACATAATGTGAGATGACAGAGCCCAAGGGCAGCAGCCTGTGATGTTACCTGCTTCCCAGTCTGTCTCCAGTGTTGTCAAGCACTCCATGGCTGTAGTCTCTAAGTCAAAGACCTTTTAAGCCATTACTTTGGATGAGTAAAACAAAAATCATAAAATGCCGCCACCACCAACTTCAAAAATGTGCACTGCCATAATGAAGCTCTTTACTCTGAAATATACATCTGCACTGAAGCCTTCTGTTGAGTCCCCCAGGGGCAGACACTGAGGAAAAGAGCATAAATTCAAAAACCGGGAGCAACCGTGTTCTGCCCTCCTAACTTCATTGCTGGCTACCAAGTTTGAAATTCTCAGTCTCATCCCTGTTTTGCATCCCAAGGCCAAAGTTTCTTGGGGAAAGAAAAGTTGTCTGGAGCAATGGCATCTCACAGCGTTGTGGGGCCACAGTGTTAGTTGGGAATAGTTAGTTAGTTATTGGAATCTGCTGCAGGGAATCCAGCTTCCAAAGGCTAAAGCTCAGATCAGCTATTAACTCCGTCCCAGGGGGACACTGACTTCAGGCAGAATGTCACAGGAGCCAGCACCCCTCTCTGTGTTCTGATGCAGGTGGCAGTAAATTGCACAGTTGCACAGGCCCTCTGACAGCTACCAGAACCACACCTTTCCAGCACTGCAGTTGGCACAAGAGCAGAATTCATTCTTCTTCAGTCATTCAGGTGATAATCCCAGACTTGAGTCTCTCAGGCTTAGCCTGGAGTGGCATGGACGACTTGGCTTCCCGGCCCGAGGGAATGCAGTATTCCAGCCTTCCTCGGAAGGGAGCCTGGGGCTGGGAAAAGCCTCTGGGCTTCCGAGGAGGCACTGCCCCATCCGCCTCTCATCAGTTCCACCTCAACAGTCATCCATGCCAGAAATACAGCACAGAAACTCCCGCAGTGATCTCCATGCTTCCAGCCACAGAGGATCTGAGGGCTGTAGGTAACGCCTTGTCCTCCTTCGCCATCCCCCACTCCCCAGGCCCCTCCCGTCTCCCTCACTCGGGGAAGGAGTCTCCCCAACACAATCCCTGAGGCCACTTCCTGCAGAATTCCTGCTCTGCCCCTCAGCCTCAGACTGAATGTGACTTCTCCCCAAAACCCCTTCCAGCACAGTCCAAAGTCCCCAAGCTCCCCAAGAGTTAAAATGTCTTATCTACTCATGATATTTGTACATGGACAGTATGAAAACACTTATTCACACATCTGTCCCTCTTATTCAACACCTCACACACTCACGCAGCCCGGGCTCCTAACCAGGGCCTGTCTGAGGTCAGACACTTGCTTTGGCCTAGCTTTGAGTCCCTCGTGTGCATGCGTCACTGGGGACAGGACTCAGAAACGGTGACTTTACTGCTGCTCACCACTGAACAACACTTGCAGCACTGGGGTTGGGCCCAGTGACTCATGCCTACAATCCCAGCACTCTGGGAGGCTGAGGCAGGGCTGAGACATGACGCTGCCTGACTCCCACTTTTCTAGTACCTGGAGCGCAGAGTTCCACTCCACCCCACCCCACACACCTCGCCCCCGTCCTTCCCTTTGCTCTCCTCACCCCCAGTGGACTGGCACAACTTACTTCAATGTCCTCCCTGGTATTCCTCACAGTCCCCTTTCTCCACTGCACCCCCACAAGCATGTGCCTCTCCTCTACTCCAGCCTTCAGATGCCACTGTCACCTTTTTGAAGGGCTGGTGGACCTGGAATGGTTAAAATCAGGGAAAGAGGAATCTGGGCCCAACCTGGTCTTCCCGAAGATTCCCTAGTTCCAGAACTGCCCCTCCCTGGGTCCACAGCATGACATCCAGTACTGCCCTGGGACTCTCCACCAATCACAGATTTGTACTTGGACCAATCGCAAAGCTATAGCTGCTATGGAAGCAGCTCTCCCCAATCACTTCTCCAGAGAGTCTAGAGGGGCCCCTCCAGTGTACCGGCCACTCTGTGGTACTGTACACATGCTCTGGTAGCATAGGCTCCACGAGTCTTGTCAGTCTACCTGGGATTCTTATCCTGAGTAGTGTGGACAAAGTGGTTGGTTCAAAAGAAGAGCAGTAAATATAGGGGTTATTAGCACTGAAGAGCCCCAGAGACCAGCACTCAGCAGAGTTGACCTACAGTGTCTGGCACAAACTGGCACCCGGTTGGTGGCGATGACTGTGACAACCGTGGCATCCACCATTACCCTATATCATCTGGTGACATCAGGGCTGCTGACAGAGCTGTGCTTTGCCAATTCATGAATCCCACTGAAGGAAGGAAGCCTAGGCTGGCTGGCAAGGGGCAGGTCACAAGTTTAAGGCTAGCCTGTGTGACTTAGTGAGACCCTGCTTCAAAAGACAAAACACGCAAAATACTGCAGCGTTCATCTGGTCATTATTCAATACATGTTACTCTACAAACCACTTCATATACCACAGACACAATCAAATTATTAAATAGGTACACAGAGAAGCAGCAATATGAGTATTTTTCTCATTGAAAAATACAAAGCTTTGAAATCAGGAGAATTTGCATTGTGAATGTATTCTTTGATCGGTTAAAAAAATCACATCCAAGGAAAGGGTCTAAAAAGCCACAGTGAGAGCCAGAGTTGGGGTTGGGTTGTACTTGGGAGGCTCCCACAGCTCTGAATACCCCCAGTGATCTACCGGCATACCGGGAAGTTGAAACTCAGTTAAAAGATCAAATTTAAGGGACGGTTCTGTGCTTCAGCCTGGACTTCCCCTGCCTGTGGGGCCTCCTGAGCCTCTGCTTTCTGGCTGGGAAGATGAGGACAACCGTCCCCAGGAGCCGCATCAGTTGCTCCAGCTGCTACAGGTCTGCCGGGCTCGAGCCCTCTCTTCCTTCCCTCCAGCACCTGCCAGTCGTCAGCCCATTGCTAAAGTATACGGAGAATCTCCTTCCGCCCTGGCCACCACCAGGTAGGAAGAGAAGCCCCTTCCAAGTGATCCCTGCTAAGGTTCCAAAAGCAAGGAAAACCAGACAGCTCACTCCCTGTCCTGAGTCTGCTCATTCTGACTTTGTGTGTGGGGGGGAGCCCCCACTGCAGGGTCAGTGAGCAGGGGTTTCCCAGGAAACCACTCCATTTCCAGCCTAGGCCACTCCAGTCTCTTGTCTGGCCACCCTGCAGCATGATGGTGGAAGCACAGAGCCTGATCTTGGCTTCTCCTGCCCAAACTCCAGTGTCCTCTGCCCAGCCCTTCTCAGCTCTGCTGACTCCACAGTGAGCCCACCCATCACTTCCTCTGCTGCAGGGCTGCCCAGCCCCGCTTGGTGCACCTCTACCTTAACATCTGGCCTTGGTTGCTCCCAGAACAGGACAGTCCTCTTGCCGGCCTGGGTACTTCTGCCATTGGTGGCGCTCAGATATCACCTAATGAGCCCCTCCCTGGCCTTTCCTTCAGTGAAACAACTCCACTGATCTGCCGTCCCTTCTGCTTAGTTGTGTGTCCAGAGGAACGTGAGCTGGAAGGTAAGCTGCAGAGACAGGTGCCATCTGTTGTGTCCACCTTGTGCCTCCAGACCTGAGCACACCGCCTGCTGCATAACAAACACTCAATAAGTATTCAGTGGAGGAAGGAGGGCAAGAGAGGAGGGAAGAAGGAAGGAAGGAAGGAAGAGGGACTAGACTCTCTCTCTCTCTCTCTCTCTCTCTCTCCTGCAGAAAGGACAGTAAGGAGTATTCCCTACCCATGCCTGGATTCACCTGGCTCCTGAGAGAACATCTGAGGCCTGGCTAAGCAGCGTCCTCCCCGGCTCCCAGGGATGAGATGCTTGAACCCCGCTCAGACCCTGAGAGTGTGGAGTTCATTTTCTTTTGGCAAAGCCTCAGCTTTTCTTTTCTAAGAGAAAACATAAAATCCAAAAAGACACTCACATAAAATCTTGGAGATCAAATGGCTCTTGGAAAACTGCATTTTGATGAATGAGGGAATCAAAACCATATGGATTAAATTCTCCTTAGATCTCCTGGGGGAAGGCGAGTGGGGGGAGGCAGTCCTGGCACAGAGCTCGGCGGATTCCTGAGTTCTCAGCCAGGGCGTGAACGCGGCCGAGGGGCTCTGGGCCCAGAGGCAGGTTGTTGACCACATTCCAGCTGGCTTACCCACAGGGAAAGAGGAACTTTTTTTTTTCTTTCATGACTTCATTTCTTTTCTTTTGACTTCCCCTCCCCTGTGGGGCCAAGCCTGGGGTCTTGTTAGTGACCAGGAAAGGGTAGTGGATTGATGTTAAGTTTGTATGATTTATCCCAGAAAGCAACCTCCAAGTTTCTCCCCAAGGAAAAGCCTGAAATATCTGCTGAAGCCAAATATTTGTAATCAGGTACTTAGGTGTATCATGGATTTTTATGGTCTTGTTTCTATCTGCATTTCGCTGGCACAGCAAGTTCAGGAGCCTGACTTCAAGGCAGAGTTGAGCGTGATTCGCATCATTTGCTTGAGAGGAGGAACAGCACTTTCAACTTTTTCACCTAAAGCCAGGAAATGCTCAAAATCCCCTTATTCTGTCCTGATCTCCTGGAGCAGGTGACTGTAGGGAACCTCAGCCTCTTTGGTGCCCTTGGCCTGACACTGTATGAGGCCCTGGGCCCCATCTCATTCTGCCCTCCCAACGCTCTTCAAGGCAGCTACTGTTCATCTCATTTTAAAAATGAAGGACCCAAGGCACAGAGAAGTTAAGCAACTTAATCACGTTCACATAGCCAGTAGGATTCCAACCGAGGGTGATACCAATGCCAGACTGTATTCCTGGTTTATTTTTTTGGTCCTGAGAATCAGACATAGGATCTTGCACTTGCAAGGCAGGTGTCAGAACCACTGAGCTAAATCCTAAATCTCTGGCCCTGTATTCCTGTTATTTCCTTTCAGACATCCTGTGCTTTAAGGATTTATGTCCTTGCTTTTGTTCTCCTATTCATTCAAAAGGCTCTTTTTTGCAATTTCCACCTTCCCCACCACTGCTCCACAAGCGCTAGTGCTAAGGGTCGAGCACAGGTGTTGTGCACGCTGGGCTCTCCCACTGAGCAACATCTCACCTCTCAGAAGCATTTTCTAGAAACCCCCAAAATAGTTGGGACTTCTGCTACCCAAACTCCAGAGTGCTCTGAGCCTCTCTGTCCAGACATCCCAGCTCAGTGGCCGCTTAGTGTGACAATGAGGAGCCGCTGCCCTCGTGAGACACCTGCGCAGAAGCTCCCACAGAACACCGCACATGTACAAATCACTGATGGACTCAGACTCATCAGCAAAGGTGGAAAGGGGACAGCTGCATGTGGGGTCAACGTGCTAAAACCCTGGCATGGCGCAAGCAGATGGCCCCAGCTCCCACTTCCAAGCTACATGTACATGTTTGAGCTCCTTCACCTGAGTGTAATTCTCCCAGGAAATGTAGCAGTCACAGATGTGGGTAGGACTAAACTAGGCTTTTCCCTAACTGGATTTGGAGAAGAGAGAAGGGCGGGTGGTAGGGGCAGCAGACAGCAGAAAAACTCAGAGGGAATAATAACAACCAGTATATATTGAGGGCCTGTTATGTGACCCGGTTTCTAGGATTAGTTTATTTAAACTTCATAGCAATCCTGGGAGATAGAGCTAATATTATCCCCATTTTACAGAGGAAGACACTGAGGCCCAGAGCCAACTATTTGGTAAGCACAGAGTGAGGAATTGCATTATGGTCCCAAAACCACAGGTTCCCTGCTAACTGGACCGCACCATGTTAATCTGAGTCTTCCAATAGTAGACACCAAGATCAAAAGTCAAAGAGGGGGCCAGGGAGTTAGCTCAGTGGTTCCGGCGCTGTCTTGCAAGCTCAAGGACCTGGGTTCGACCCCGGTAACCACACACTATACTGGGTGTGGAGACTCACGCCCAGCAGCAACCAGTATCACATTACCACAGTGCCGGTTGTGGTGGCTCACGCCTGTAATCCCAGCACTCAGGAGGCAGAGACAGGAGGATTGCTGTGATGTGAGTTTGAGGCTGAGCTCAGGGCCAGGGCCAGCCTGAACTATAAAGCGAGACCCTGTCTCAAAAAAAAAAAACTAAAAAAAAAAAAAAAAAAGTCAAAGAGATGTTAGTTAAAGCCATGGAGGAAAATGGGGTGGTGGCCAAGAGGGGTGGGGCCCTGTCAGACGGCCACACGGTCTGCTCCTGGTGAAAGAGGTGGAAAGAGGAAAGGTGAGTGGGAAACATCAGACGGGGCAGCACAATTTAAAGAAAGGTGGGCAAGGTCTAGAGCCCCCACTTCTTAGCGGAGGTGACCCCACCCTCACACTGGGCCGAGGGAGAAGCAGCGCGAAGGAAGCGTGTCCTCAGCAGACATGAGGACAGAGTTCAGAGCCAGCAGGAGGGGCACTTAGGCAGTTCCCACAGTTAGAGGCCTAAGGACTCTTTCCACTGCCCCCAGCAGTGAACTTGCCCTGTGAAGGTGACACACTGGAAAAAACAGTGGAACTTGATGTGGTGAAATCAGAATGGCAGTGACTTTCAGAAGGGGCAAGGTGTAGGCTTAACAGAATTGAAGCAGCCAGAGGCCTTGGGAGGTGTGGGAAAGACCCTGTATCTTGTGCAGCCATCACTCTGCAAAGTCATTCAAGATATTGCCTAGGTTTGTCCATTCTGGACTGACAGAGAAAAAATTAAAAGTACTTGCTGAGGATAGCTTATGCCCAGTACACTGCTCAATTCCAGGCACATGCAGCTAGGGGTAATTGTGCATGATGGCCTTACAGCAGGGAAAATAGTCAACAGTAGGAGCCCCAAGCAAGGGGGTCACTGAGAAGCCTGGACAGGGGCCAGTGGGGGAAAGGGGGGCTTCTGTATACAGTCAAGTTCAAGAACCATTGCTCCACACACTTAAAAAGCAAGTCAAACAAAATGACTGACGTGCCGGAAACAGGCACTGTGATTTGACAGCAAGTCAGGACCCCTCCGAATGCTCACAGGGGAAAATATTTTTGGAGATCAATTACAGTTAAACTCGTGTGGCTGTTCCCTGCAGGGACCTCAGGGAGCCCTGATCCCTGGGCACTGCGTCTCTCTGAAGTTGGATTTATCTCCATGTGCCTAGAAAGCAGTCTCATTTGGTTTGGAGGGCTCTCCTGGGAATTACGTCTGATAGTCCCTAGAGCCAGAATGGGATCTCACACCTCCATAAGGACAGCTGAGTAGCAAGTAGAAAAGCATAATACCTCTGGGTGTAAGGGTGCCAATTAGGGCCAATTAAAACTGCGAGGACATATCATTTGACAGAAATGGATAAAGGAACTCATTCTGTCCTGGATAACTGTGGATTTCTCCTACGAGTTCATCTGTTCAGAGAAAGTTTTCCATGGAACAACTTCTACTGATCACTCTTGAAAAAGATTAAAAAAAAAAAAAAACTCCAAATGATTCATGTCTATTATCAGTACTTAATTTTCAACCATTCTCAACCAGAGATACTGACACTGCCTGAAACAAAACATCGAGATATATATATATCTCAGATTTTAAACCAGCCTGCTCTCAAAATGTGAGTCCTCCAGACTTTCCAGGAAGAACTATAAATAGAATATTTTACACTTGTCTAACTTTTCCTAAGGCTTTTTTCTATGAACTCTCCTATCTTTCCAGCCTGTGATAAATGCAAAGAATAAAAAACCCTTCCCAATAATTTACTGTGCTGAGATGGCAGCATAATTGAGTCACCAAGTCCAAATGCTTTAAGAAAATTTCTATCAGGTGTCATTGCACTCTCTGGCTTGAGCTTTATTTAAAGTCCTTGGATCAATTTGAATCAATCTGACATGTACACACTTCGGGGGATAGTTAGTTTCAAATCAATTAAGCTCCTCATGACTTTATGATTAACAACCTAAGCTTATAAAACATTAATATAAAAAAAACACAAATTATAAAATGAAAAGTAAAATCTCCACGTGAGGTTTAGTGAAGATCACCAGAATCATGGAAGTTTTGTTGAACAAAGGAAGCACAAGTAATTAAGAGTTATTATGGTGCTTTCAAGAGGTGCCGTAGGGGTGAACCCAACAGTGTAATAACACCGAGGAAGGCCCATTTGTTACACACAGCCTCCCGCGGGACTCGATCCAAAGAGAATTTTTCAGAAGTCCGAGAGGCCCTTATAGCAGAAGCAGCTTGTTCCTGTGACAAAAAGATCAGGCGCCTAGACTTGGGCTCCCTGATCAGTGCCACTCGGGATGGGAGGAGGACCCGCTCCCTCGGTTGGAGCCAGTGGGCGACCATGTGAAAGTACTTAAGAGGACTGTACTAAGATTCGCACCTTCTGATACATGATGGCAGACACGTGTTACGTAACGAACGCTTCCATTGTGAAGCCAAAGGCCCAGGAGTCACTCCGACCTTTCTTCTTAACCTTACTGTACGACCCTGGGAGACGTTATCATAACTTCTTGATAGCTTTGATCTGGAAAAGGCAAGGCTTAAGACTGTCTAGGGAGGAAGTTATAAAGATCCACGAGAATGATTAATATCTAATCTATCAAATGGCCTGGTACTATTTTGCCTTCCTGAGCCACTAAGTCTCAAGATGATTTGTTTTGCAGTACTGAATAACTCAGATAGCCCAGTGGCTAGGGAAGTTGACAGAGGATGTGCTGGCAGGGGAGGTGGTGGGTGGGTCATGTGGGGGCTGAAAACCAGAGGAAGCCAGCAAGAGTTCATTCAACGTGTTCAGGAGCACAGGTGTGACGACAGGTGGCAGGTCCTGCTGATGCTTCCTCTGGTTTCTGGGGGCAGAGTGGTGGACAGAGCAAGGAAAGAAGCAAGGAGACATCCAGCAGGTGGCTCTTTTGGTCATGGCTCAAGGGACAATGATGAACCAGGTCAGGGGAGCTATGAAAATGCAGGGCATGATTGATGGTGTGTTTTGGAGAGAAGGCTACTGTCAATTTTATACATGCTCAGAGATCCCAGCCCTGGTCATGGAGGATAGAAAACAAGGACCTTCCTTCTCACACAGAAGGCTGGTAGGGTGTGATCCAGGAAAGGAGCAGCCAGGCCCCGAAAGATGCCGGCTAACGAGCCCTTGTAAGGCCATCCCCGGGAGCCCACAGATCCCTAAAGGATCCACAGCTCTAGGCAGCTGGCCAGAAGCCTGCAACCCTGTCCCAGGCAGGATGTGCAAGCCGTCTCCTCTCTTTCCTCCAGTCCCCACCCTGGGGAGCAGCCAGGGGCAGGAAAGAGAGTACAGAGTGTAAGGGAACGTCCTCACTTTCCTTCCAGATTCCTAGAATCACAGTACAAGCTGCCCCTGGGCAAGAACAGGATGAGGATGAATTTTCAAAATGACCCAAGCTGAGCCTAAGAAAATAGCAAAGTGACTATTTTAGCCAAAGAACTGGTAAAGTTATGGAATCCAGCTGAATCACTCCAAGCCTGTTGCCTAACGGAAAATATTACTCAGCGGGGTTGGGGGCAATCATTGGAAACAGAAAAGCATTTCTTATTTCTGTCACCGATGAACTGAGAAGTTGGATGAACAGGTTAGCGTCCTGGGGAGCTGCCCTGTGCAGGGCTGAGCTGGGCGTTCTGCACACAATGTTTCATCTTGTCCTTACCCCAGCCCATCAGACAGGCACAAGCCATACTCTGCTCCATTCTGCTGATAAGAAACTAAGGTTTGCACCAAGGCCACAGGGCAACCGACGAGGCTCAAACCTGTCAGTGTGACTCAAATGACACATTTTGACCAAGACCCTATTCCTTCAGAATGCCTGCTGAGTCACAACCACAGAAGCCATATCAGGCTTCAGACTCATCCACCAGCAAACCTTTCTTCATTGCCTTTGTCAACTAAAATGGCTGTATGCAGTCTCAGGTCCTTGGGAACAAAGGCCTGCCATGCTGTGCATTCTTTGCTTATCACACCATCCCTTCTTTCTCTAGATAATAAAGGCAAAGAGTGTAGCTTCACAAATCGGGGAGTTCAGGTGGTTACCATCCCCAAATTCTCTCCTTCCCAGTCCTAACAGATGGACAGTTCCCTTTGAAATCCTAGGAAGCTTCGTGCAGTTATCTCCTGCCCCACACTCTCCATCACGTCTCTGTCCACAAGTTAGAATTTTCTGGCATACAACTTTCCTACAACTCAGTTTATCCTGAAGCTACATCCATCCATCAGATGCCCATCATAGCCTTTGATATTCCTTTCTATTTTTTGGTACTGGGAATTGAACTCATGACCTTGTGTTGGTGAGGCAGGTGCTGGAACCACTGAGCTAAATCCCTGGCCCTATCGTGATCTTTGAAAACAAAAGCAGATTCAATTCCCAGACAAGTATTCTTTTTTCTCTAATGAAAATGCTTTGAATTATGGAAAACTTCAAATACATATATAAGTAAACATTACCCCAAAGTCTGACAGCTCAGTGTTAGCCATCCGAAGGTTTCTGGAGACAAGAAACCAAGGGAGGCTCTCGGGAAGATGAAAGGAACCTTCATTACAATGGTGCACTCAGAGGAATTTGTACCCCAAAGTCAGCACAGAAATGGAAGCAGCTTGAGATAGAGATCTCCAGGACAGGGGTGGGCCCACAGGCCGGGTGAGCATGCCCACTTAAGCAGCAGGGCAGAGTTAACAGAACATTCCCGAAACATTTGATAGGAGCATCATGCCACTCAAACAGTTGTTGAAACAGAACATTTTATGGCAAAAACGTGGAGGAGGCTCTTGGCAACAAAGGCCTGCCCTGCTGTGTGTCATTTCCTTATCATAAACACAGCAGGACCACAGATACTCGGGGAGCCGTGGGCCTATCTGATTTGGTTCTTCTCTGCCCGTGTACTTAGAAGCATATTCTGGTGATCATTTTGTCTATAAATCTCACTGTGTGTTTCTACAGGCAGAGATTCTCCCATTTCCACCTCCAGTCCCGGGGACTGAACCCGGGCCTTCACCATGAGCTACACCCCAGCCGTTTTCTTTTTTTATTTTGAGGATAGTTCATGCTAAGTCACTGAATTGCTCAGGCTGGCCTTAAGCTTTTCATCTTCCTGCCCCAGTCTTCAAGAGTGCTGCGATTACAGATGTAATCATATATTTTAAAATTCATAACTGTTATTATAACTTTTGAAAAACCTAACAGCTATTCCTTAAGATCCTCCATTTGGCTTAAAGCCCATCAGAGTTCAGATTTTTTTTTTTTTTTTGAGACAGGGTCTCACTTTGTAGTTCAGGCTGGTTCTTAAACTCGGCAATCCTCCTGCCTCTGCCACCCATGTGCTAGGATTACAGGCGTGAGCCTCCACACTCGACAGTGTTGTATATAGTAACCAAGGATCGAATCCGGGACCTGCTCACAAGGCAGGCACCAGAAACACTGAGCTAAATCCATGGCCCTCAGATTTTTAACAGTATCCATTTTGACACATGGGATCTGAGTTCCTAAAACCATAGGGAGAGGAATGTACTCCTCAAATTATTTTAGGAATTAGTTGGGGGCTCTGGAGAAGAATAATTTGGGCCCTCTGTTTCTTTCATTGACGGGAGTGTAATAGGCAAATCCACAGCCAGTTTTGCCACAAATTCCAAAAAGATAATCACGTGTCAAATAACCATGGAGATGGATGACAAAAGGAATTTACTCCTTGCTCCCTTATTTAGACAGCAATCAAGGAGCCGCTGGAGGGAGGAGGCCAGAGTGGCGCACACACCTGATTCATGGCCACACAGCAGCTACAGCCTTCATGAGCCCGGCCAGGCAGGAAACATCAGGTGAGCTCCTGTAGCTAGCTGGGCTGGCCACAGCACTGTGGGAATTGGAGTCGTCAGACTTTTCTTGTTAGTTTTCCAATGGTTCAGCAGACAGTCTTGAGCTGAATCCAGTAGAGAGCTCATCTGAAGTATTTTACATTAGTTACAGGATCTTGTCCGGTTCCAGTGTCGGCCATTTACATTGTGAGGATGGTGACATTATTCACCCAAGGACAGTTTCAAGCCTGGCCCCCTGAAGTGACAACAGTATTAAATTTGGGGTCCAGGAAGGCTTTCTTTCAGACACAGAAATCAAGGTGTCAGCAAATGAAGAAGGGTCCTATTTTTATTTTAAAATATATGCACGGAAATATTTTTATAGCCAGTGCTATTGGTATTCTGCTTCTACCCCTCAGCATAACTGCAACTGAGCTTGTGTCCCAGCCCGGGCTGCCATAGGCAGACAGGCCCATTGTCAGGGAGTCCTGTCCTGAGGAACATCTCTCAATCAGCAGGGATCCCAGTGGAGAGGAAGCTCTTTGGGTGGGTGATCCATAGTGCTCCCTAAAGGTCCCAGACGGCAGGGTTCAGCTATCCAAAGGCTAACCCATTCATTGTTAGCTTCTTGCTGGTAGCAGCTCACTTCCCAACTTCTCTTTCCCGGGGTGGGGGTGAGGATTTAGCTCAGCAGCACTGCACCTACCTTGCAGGCACAAGGTCCTGAGTTGGAGCCCTGGTACCACAAAAAAAAAAAAAAAAAAAAGTCAAGGAATTTGCTCAGTGGTTCTGATATCTGCCTTTTAAGAGCAAGTTCCAGAATTTGATCCCTGTACCAAAAAAAAAAAAAAAAAAAGTGAAAAAACCCAACAAACAAAAACCCCTAACCTGTCTGTCCTTCCTTTCAGGGAAAGCTGCAGATCCCAGCAGATCAGGACAGTTACCCACCATAAAACACATATCCTCACATCTGAGCCTCCATGTCTGCATCTGAGGAACTTAACCCCAGGCAATGCTCTGTAGGGCACAGTCCGGGGAGAGACTGCCCACCTAACTGCTCTTGTGAGCTGAGCTGTCCCTGTTGAGCAGTGGGGCAGGCCTATACTCCTCGAGTATTTGAGAGACAGAAGATGAGCTTTGCATCAAATCTGTATCTGATGTTTTCACAAAAAATATGTCCTTTTCTTTTCTTATTAATTTGCCCGGCCTGGCCTAGAACTTGAGATTCTCCTGCCTCAGCCTCTTGAGTGCAAGAATGCACAACCATGCATTCATTTATCTTTTTAAAAAACCATACATCATAAAACTGTGGTCTTTGGGCCAACATGGTGGCCTAAACCTATAATCTCAGCTAGTTAGGGGACTGGAGCAGAAGAATCACAAGACCCACGCCCGCCTTGAAAGCTTAGTGAGATTCTGAATCAAAACTAATAAGGGGAAGGCTGGGGATTTAGCTCAGTGGTTCTGGCGCCTGTCTTGCAAGTGCAAGGACCCGGGTTCAATCCCCGGTAACCACATACAATACTGGGCGTGGAGACTCACCCCAGCAGCAATCAGTACCACATACCACAGTGCCGGGTGTGGTGGCTCCGCCTGTAATCCCAGCACTCAGGAAGCAGAGGCAGGAGGATTGCTGTGATGTGAGTTTGAGGCTGAGCTCAGAGCCAAAGTGAGACCCTGTCTCAAAAAAAAAAAAAAACTAATAAGGGGAAGGGGAGAGTACTGGAGATGTAGCTCAGTGATAGATCTATATCTGTATATCTTAGGGATATAGCTTAGTGTAAAAGCTTGAGTTCTATCACAGTACTGGAATATAGACAGAAGACAATGGAATTTTCAACCCTTTTTAAGCCTCTGACCCCTTTTCCAGCAGAATCCTCCATGACGCTCCAGTTACAATCAGGTATCAGTGGGGCTGCTGTGAAGGAAGCAGGGCTTTGGGACCAGGGACCCCATCTGTTAGGGTCCCATCTCCCACCCTCCTCCTCCTTCCCCCACTGCAAAAAACCACTAGGCACTCACTGCCACGGGACCAGGGCCTCTGTCCAGCCCAGAGTGAACGCCACCATTGTAGAGGAATACTTAGTGGAATAGAGGAGTATTAACATTTTTACTTTAAAATGCATTACTAAATAAAAAGAGCAACTTATAGTACATCTTGGTTTTGTGCAGAAATAATAATACATGTATTTGTGTGAATAGAAAAAAGATTGGAAGAAAATGTACCAAAGATATTAAGGATGATTTTCTCAGGAGGAATGGGTTAGTCTTTTTTCTTTCATATAATAAATATGTGTCTTAGGCAGCTCCACATTCTACAGTGAAATTTTTAAAATGCAAAGATGCAGTGCATGCCTTGTGGGAAGGGGGAGTAGAAAAATAGTTCTGAAGGTACAGACAGACCACAGCAGCACCGGCTCCAGATGGTCACGGTTCTGAGGTGTTGGTCTGAGGCCTTTCTCAGATCCAGAGGATTTAGCTCCTACAGACTCCCAAGTTCAAGTTATAGCCTGTCAGTTCCATGCTCAATGAAGTCTTTGAAGTTCTGATAATGATATATGAGCATTGCCTATAAAGTAAACCCACATTGACTCTCCCTGCCCCACCTCACTAGAGTGGCTCAGGGATGAAGGCAGTGCCTCCCATACATATACTGACGTACCATTAGCCCAAATGCAAGGCCAAGAGGCCTTTGAAGGGGCTAAAGAATGACTAAACATAGTGGCTGAATCACGGTGTTGAAGTCAGTGGTTCCCTGGCGAGGCTGCCCATCAGAAGGACCTGGCAGCTTATTAAAAGTGGGCTCCTGAGCCAAATGTGTTGATGCATACCTATAAATCCTGTGGAGATTATTGAACACTGTGGGAGGCTGAGGCAGGAGGATTACAAGTTCAGGCCCTGCCTAGGCAACTTAGCAAGACCCATCTCTAAATTAAAGATACAAAATGGGCTGGAGATTCAGCTCAATGCACAGGCCTGGGGTTCATCCACACATAATGATAACAGCAATAGCAATAACAAGTGGAGTGTCTGGTGCCCTACTGGTCCTCTGACTTGGGAGCTCTAGCATGGTGCTTAGGGTCTGTATTTTCGCAGGCATGTCAGATGTTCATGAAGTTCATCACCCAGGAGACCCGAGCTCTGGGAAACTACAAGCCTTATTTGCTGTTGTACCCTGTGTTCCGAGCCAGAGTCCCAGACGCGGTGTTAAGCACCCTAGCAGGGCAACCTCGTACTGAGGGCTCATCCTGTGAAGGACACTGTGCTGAGTGGTTTCAAGTCCATGTGTCTAAGTCCAAACTCACAGGAAAAGGTTTTCCTCCCATCTTGTAGATGACAAAGCTTGCTCAGAGAACTCAAGAAACTCGCCGATGGTCAGTTAGAGGCAAAAAAAAAGAGCATTTGAATCCTGGTCTCGTCCCACACTCTAGCTCCTCATGTTCTAGAGCCACTTTGAGAAACTTCTTTTACTGGGAGAAAAAAGAACCTGCATTCCTTACCTTCCTTCCTCCTCACCTGTCCTATACCTGCTTCTTTGTCTATCTATACACACACCTCTTCTAAATTTGACCTGTGTGGCTCCTAAAACGGGCTCGGATTCTCCCCCAGGATGTGCTGTGCACAGGTTTATCCTCACAGCTTTCTGACTTCCTGTCATAACATGTCATTTCCAAGCTGGTGGGAGGCAGTCATTCCTTGATTCATTTATAATTCATACTTAGATGAAAGCAATTAGTGCAAACTAGCCTGAGCTATTCGGCTATTCAAAGTACAAGGTGGGAGATGGTAGCTTCCGGCTCACCAAGTGTGAGAAGTCCGGGAAGGCTGCAGGCTTCCTCCTCCAATGCCTGGACAGGTTGTAGGGTTCAGAGGGTTGGATTTTCACCCCCCAGTATGGGTTGACCACTGCGTCTGCTCTTAGCAGGGACATCTCCACTCTGTCGTTTAGATACTCCACAGCCCCTTTCATGGAGAGCTCCTCTGAGGCAGATGTGACAAGACCTTCTACACAATATTTGCCTCTCCTCATCAGGTGGGCAGGAAGGCCAATCTGTGTTATGTAGACACAGAGTCAACTGGATAGACTTCCGAGGCCTGGTGACTTTTGGGGGCGTGGCCCACAGTTGACAGGTGCCTTTGACGGGTGCAGGCAGAGCGGCTACACCAGGACACACTGCCAGCCATGTACCTTGAGTGAGTGCCATTCTTTTCATCAATGAAACACCATTTTAGAAATCCATTATGCTAATTAACATGCCCGTGGGTGCTGAGCTAAGACATAATTGAAGTACTTATGGCAACTTCCTCTGGAGTGTGGGGCTGGGATCTTTCAAATGTTAACTAACTGCTGCAATGTAGGTGAGAACGCATGCACGCGGCATATTATCCTTGCTTTCCCTTGAGAGGTAAATTATAGACAACAGATCAGCCCTCACAGCTGCCAATTAGGAAAGCTCACAGTGTGCTTGGTACTGTGCAAAATGTTCGGCCAAGAAAAAAACGTTGTCATTTTATCCTCCGTGAAGAAACTGAGGCCCCAGGAAAGTCAGTGAGGTAGAAGGCGGTGCCCTCGTGCTCCACTAACTCAACAGCTTTCTGTCTTCACTACTGCAGGCATTCGTGGCCTATTAGTCCATCTTGGTCTCCAGAGACTTTCTCAGTCATCAGCAACAACCAGTTTTCACTCATGGCTCAACATTTTGAATGATAAAATCCTGATCCTCCAAAGTATTCCCTGCATGACTTCTGAGCATAATTGACTCCAAAGCAGGCTTGGGGACCGCTCTGATATGACCACTGTACTATATTCGGAAATATGCACAGTGCTTGAACACAAATGCCTCCCGCTCCTTACGAGGCCTGCCTATGGGGGCCCTCTCTTCTGTCCCCTCTGGTTTATTCATGTTTGAAGCTAAAGAGAGCACAGCCACTTATAATCTTTCCTCTCCTGACTGCTGTCAGGACCTGGCATTGGCATGATGAGCCATAGCCAGAAGGGCAGAAGCAGAGGGCACAGGTCCGGGAGGGTGGGGAGCAGTAGCTATGGTCTGGAAAGTTGCTGTTGGACTCCACAAAAGGCCTCTAGGAAAGAGAGGAGCCAAGGCTGACTTGAAGATCCTGAGCTAAGGAGAAGGAGGCCGCCATGGAGCACTCGGGGCAGTTATAGGGTGGGTTGGGGAAATGGCCAACGAATATTAGATTGTCCCTGTGGATTCATTTTCTATTGTTTCACATTGAACTAGCCCGCACCCAGCAGCTCAAAAGCATCTCCATCTTAGGGGTCAGCAGGCTGAGGATGCAGTGGAATTACCTGCTCAGGGTGTCGGGAGGCTGAAGTCACATCGTCAGCTGGACTGAGCTCTTACGGGAAGGCACAGAGCAAGAGTCCTCCAGAAGTCAGTCCTCTGACTGGAAGACCTTGACTTCTTGTGCTCACAGGACTGAGCTATCTGCTCCCTGACTGGCTCTCAGTGAGAGCCACTCATCACTTCTAGAAGGTGCCCACATTTCTTGCCACAAGGCTCCCTCTGTCTTCCAGCCAAAGAGGATGGGTCAGATCCTCCCCTCTCCTGCTTCTATCTTCTCTTCTACCACCAGCCAGAGAACAGTCTGCCATTAGAAGGCCTGTGGGGTTAGGCCTTCTAAATTAATCAGGTTTATTTGAATCATCTTACTCTTGTAGGGTCAGCTGTGCCATAAAACATCCCCTAATCCCAGGAGCGAAGTCCAGGACTCGCCAAAGGTGGGCACACCAGGGTAGCACTGGAGGGCAGGAATATTGGCCTTTCCCAGCATTCCACCTGCCACACACCTGAGATGTCAGGGGAAGGGTCTATTTCAGAAACTTACTGGGGATGAAGGATGGGCAGGGCAGGGGACAGCCACATGGATCTCTTTAGCCTTTGGAACCTGAAGCTTCAGGAAGGCAGGTCTGACCTTGTGAAGCTGCCCCCAGCTGCCACAGGTACCCCCTGTGGAAACCCTACCAATCCTCCCACAAAGGCCCAAGGCCTCCTGGCCAGAGCATCCTGAAGTCTGCCAGGTGAATCAACATTTCGCTTCTTTCCTGGGCTTTCATGGAAAGGGCTGTGTTCCAGGTTGGCAGCTGTGCCCGCAGGGAAGGAGAGAGGAAAGCCCAGTTCCAGGGGCCTCTCTGCCAGGCAGGACACCTGGGTCTCCTTCCCTTCAGTCACCAGAAATGGTGGGGGAAACCCAGGGCAGCTGAAGTGGGCAGCAGGGCAGATCCCGGTATTGGGTGAGAGAGCGGACTTAGCCTCACCTGTTCCCATCTGTAAAGTGGGATTGTCACTTGCAGCCACCACGTGGGGGCTTGTGACCGTGACACAGCATGCACATTGTCATTACCGTGGCTGGCTTATGAACAGCACCCACAAGGCTGGCACAATGGCTGTTATTAACAGAGGGTGCCTGGAAGATAGAGGCGGTTGAACCAGACAGGATTAGAAAGGAAGAAGAGATGCGGGAGAGGCCAAGGGCATGGCCAGCCTCCTTGGCATGAAACACTCATCACATCAGAGTGCATGTCGTTTGTGCTGATATACTGAGCATCACATCTGGTTCCAACAATAAGACCTGTCTCTGCCCCGGCTCCCCGGGTGGGGTAATACCTGAGGCTTTGGCGGTGGGCTCATCCCACCGTCCCTCCACCTTCACCTGCTTCGGCAGCAGCAAAGTTGGTTACTCTGCGGGTAAACGAGGCAGAGACTGCAGGTCCTGACAGGCGGAGCAGTGGAAACACAAAGGTGGGGCCTCTGCTGGGCTCTCTCCAGGAAGCTGCACCCCTCCATCCCCGGCCACTGTGGAAGCTTCACTTTGTGTGGTGAGAAGCACCGGAACTCACTGATCATTTAGTCTGGAGAGATGTGAGCCATGAGTTCCACCCCCTATCCAAGGGCCAGGACAGAAGCCTCCCGGAACGCCCCCCTGTAAGACTACTGGGCCCACCAAGGCAGATGGTGGCATAAAAAAAGGTCTCACTTTAGCTCTTTTGGTGGATAATCTGGAACTAGTTTGAGTCCCTGCTGAGTCGGAGCCCTGAACATGCTTATTCCAAGACTGTGACAGACAATCCTACCAGTCCCCACCACAGGGAACACGCTTGCCAGGCCCTGCACCTGCTCAGTCACCAGCTCATCCCCCTGCCTGGCAGGCACTCTGTCTTCTCCAGAGTGTGAGCACAGCATCAAAGTCACTGGCCCAGCCTGGCTGTACGTGATCTTTCAGTTCAAGCGCCAAGCACCATCTAACTGGAGTCAGGAAACTCTTAGCCCCTTGTTTGAAAGACGGGAAGCTGGTTGGCTCATGAACTGGTTCCTGGTCAGGAGCTTCCTTTTGCTCCAGTTGGTTGGTGATGGAGGATGGGACACAGAGTGGCCGGGCATGGCTGCCTGACACCTACCTCTTCCTTCCCACAGGCTCTGAGTGACTAGGCTCTCAGAGACAAGCTTGGCCAGCACCATAAATATACCAACCGCAAATGACCCCTAACCCAATTCAGACTTCACAATGTCTCTCTGACACATCATTAGAGAGTTCTTGAAATCTAATCTATTCTGGAACATTCCCAGATGCACCGGAAAGGAACTGCCCCTCTTTCTATGCTTGCTGTTGTCTAGAATGAAATTTTCAGTGTTATTTCAAAACCAGCTTTACAGAAATCCTGTTTTGCAAAACAAAGTCTTTTTTGGTTAATTAAATAATTATCTCTCATTTGTCTTTTCAACAAGTCTCCGTTTTCACAGAATGGTCTTATTTAATGTGGGGTACTCCCAGATGGGTACTTCTGGGGAACAATATGTCATGGAAGAAGATAATTAATTACAGGACCTCGAGTGGGCTGGGCCAGGTTCACAGTGAATCCAAAGGCCACTGACTGTGTCTTCTGCTCGTCATTAACTGAGATCCCAGTTGTGACTTTGCACCAGGGCTTGAGCGCTGGCTTTCCTTAATCCACCCGAGAGGGGCAAAGTGGCAGCAGAGGCCGCAAACACTGTCAGGGCATGAAGAATAACAACAATAAGGCATTCATATTAGGAGAGCAGATTCATTCATCATGGTTTGTTTACCCTCTCAACAACCGGTAGATTCGCTGTCGCTGTCTCTGGGGATGTAACTGGCATAAGGAAATCGGGTTGCAGAGCAAAGAATGTGAACTTTGCAGTTATGTCAGCCTCCTTCTGATAGGACAAACCTGGAGGGGACCTCTGATCACTCAGCATCCATATTCTAACCCTCACTAACGAGCTTACAAGTGCTGGTGCTGTGGTGTGCACCGTAGTTCCAGCTATAGCAGGCCAAACTAGGAGGATTTCTGGACGCCTGAAGTTTGTGGTCAGCCTGGGAAACATAGCAAGAGCCCATTGCAAAAACATAAAAACCCTCAGGAGTCTGGATGTTCCAGTCTCATGTCTTCTAGATCTAGAAGTTTAGCTCAGTGGCTATCATGCCTGCCTCACAAATACAAGGTTCCAAGTTCGGTCTCCAGTACTAAAAACAAAACAAACATAAATCTCATGTCTCTTGCTCTAAGTTGTTTTTTCCTAAAAAAGGGAATTAATAATACCTTTCTCATAACAGGTCTGAAGATTACATGAGACCACAAATGTGAGAGATACTGGATGTCTGGATGTTTCCGTATTTGTGTCTTTCCTATTGTAACCAAGCTTCTTCAGGCTGGTGCTGAGTTCTGTGAGGGTGTCTCAAATTAATCTCACGATGGACTTATCCGACATAGAGAGAGCTAGTACAGAGCAGCTGGCTTTCTTCATCCAGAGAAAAATTCCCTCTCAGGTAGGACCTGCCTTGGGCCACATCCCTTCTCTCTAGACCCTTCTTTCTCTCTTGTGGAAGCTTCTGTCATCTAGTCCCCTAACTATGCAAACACAGTTCCCAAGATTAAGGGAAACTATGGCCAATGAGAGAGAGAAGAGAGAGAGAATGAGAACACTTCTCAGCATTCCTTATGGTGGGACACAACCACATGACAAGACTGTCACTCAGAGAATGTGAGAGGAAGTGAACTCTCCCGCTGCAGAATCTGACCTGTGAAATAACTGGGCATCTCTTGCTCCATTCCTACAGGCTGGAAAGTGTACAGGGATCTCAGGGGCCAGTGTTGACCCATGACTAGAGACAGCACTGAGCAACCACATAGTAAGACAGCTTCACACAGCAGAAAGGTCCTTGACCACCCACCTACCTCCAGGAGAAGGCAGTACAGCTCAATCTGGCTACCAGTGCTATATTTGGAGTTCTCTTAGATACATGTATTCCATTTATTTCTAACTAATACATTCACTTTCCCTTTATCAGAATTCATCTTTGGAGTTTGCCTTTAGAAAGAACAGCCTGGAGCCCAGATCAGCCTTTAGGGTAGATCAGATTTCATAATCTGGCTGCTGGTAAACCAGACCCAGCCCGCAACTATGCTTTGGTTGGCTCACACACTTTATTTTTTCAAATTTGAAGCCATAGTTAACATTTGCAAATGGAGAAAGTTCACATAAAAATGTAAATCATTGGCTTCTCTTGGGAAATCTGAAGGTCTAGAAATCCTGGGCACACATTCTTGCTTGGCAAAATCAACAGATGCTAAATTGTCCCCTTAGATGAGCAGTGTGCTTCGGTTCACTACGGATGGCAGCTGTGGCTGATGCTGTTGTGCCTGGAGGTCCTGCCAGGTTTAGGGTCCAGTGTCTGAACTTCCAACTCCCAGGGCTTGTGAGGAGTTGGGCCAGAGGGACCAGAGAATTAAAATATCCCTAGAGAATCTCCAGCGAACCCCAGATGGCAGCTGCTGGGAGCCTCCACATAGTGCCCAGCTCCCTGTACTCCCGGGGGGCAGCTCATGGCACCCGTGACCCGCACTCACTCCCAGCAGAGTCTTGGCTGACCAGCTGCTGCTCCCCAGGTTGCCTTCCACATACACATATTTAAAAATATTCCACATATTTAAAAATATTCCACATATTTAAAAATGTATACCAAAGGCTATGGGAGCCTCAGTCAGCAGTCCTTCCAGTTTCATGGGACACTCGACATCTATCGTCATGCCCTCCCGTTGTTTTTCTCCTGAACAGGCATATTTATTTGTATTTAATACACATTAAAAGTGAATAGAAAATGGAAAGATAGATCAGTTATGTCTCAGAACAACACAAGTGGAAGAAGATAGTCTCATGGGAATAAGGAATATTCCTACAGGCTTAATGTGCAAATGGCCAGTCTTCGTAATTCACTGACCTTCTCCGCTCTACCTAAGTCCATTTGGCTTATTAACCACACTGAATGCTCTTGTTCACTAATCCTTCACCCTGACTTGGGGCAGGCCCTGAGATTTTCAGGCGGCCATCTCCTAGCAAACTGAGGGAGGAGACAGAAAGGTAAATACATTTCAGTGGGAGGAAGGACCACAGGAAATCTTGGCCCTTTGGTCTGGTTAGGAAGGCACAGGTAGCATCAGGGTAGGGCCTGGAGGGAGGTAAGGGGCACACACTTGATCTTTCCCTGTTCTCATGAAGATCCCTTCCCTGGCAGTGTCCTCAGTGTCCTCAGGGCTTTGAGTCCACACCTGCCATCACTGTGGGTTTCCTTACATTGCCACATCTTATGGGTGTCTCTGTGGGACCTGTACCTTAGCCTGTTCCTCATCCCCAGGGTCTGACAGCATTCAGCTCATAAGCCCAATCAAGATTTATCTGGGATCTCTGGGCCAGCCTGACCCAGTCTAGAGGGAGTGGGTCGGAATGGCTGTGTAAGCCAGGGGGCGCTATGCTCAAAGTTCATTTCTCAATCTGTTGAAAAAATTCTTAGCTGGGTACTGCAGTATTTCTACCAAATCAGCTAGCCAAAAGCCACTTAAGTGCCAGGAGCATGAGAGTTTTGGAAAACTAGATATTGCTTAACTGGTTAACAACAGACCTTAAAAGCATTTGGGCTCTAAAGTCAGCCTGTTGGGGTTGAAATCTCAGCTCTCTCAGTAGCTGTGTAACCTTAGACATGTGCTTCTATAAAAAATGAGAATATAGTGAGTTAATCCATATAAAGTGCTTTGCACTGCACCTGTACACAGAAGTTCTTAAAACATGACAGTTATTTTAGCTCTGACTGGGAAAGCAAGGACCTGATCAAACGAAAGAGAACAAATCATCAGGAAACTTATACATGAAGATATTAACAGCAAGTGTATCTTAGTGATGACATTTAATTGTACCTTTTCTATTTATTTGTAATGTCTGATATTTTCATAATAAAATTGTGTTAACTCTGTAATTTTAAAAGATATAAAAGAAAAAGAAGAGAAAGAAGGAGGAGGAAGAGGTAGAAGAAAAAGAGAATGGCAGGTTGTAGCAAGCTAAAGCTACTCCCCATGGTACCAAAGGGAAATCAGAATTCAGGTTCCCTTGTAAGCACTGTGCAGGCCCGCTAGTCTGGGCTCACTGTGGATTCTCCACCAAGAAGTCTCATTCTGTCTCCAGATGACCTTGACAGCATCTTCTATATTTGTGAAGTCTCAAAGATTCCCAGGATAAGATCTCTTGTCATGGACTCCACTCAGGATGTCCATCGGTCCATCCAACACCCTCCTCACAGGCCACGAGGACACCCTGCAGGCTGCCGTTGGTCCTGACACCTCTCTCCAGGGACTCAGAGCACAGGGGGGAGGCTTTTCTGATAGCAGGGAAAGGTAGGCACTTGCTCATCATTCATTTGTTCATTCACTCATTCATTTACTAGTTATGGGGACTTTTAAGAGGTCTGATCAAAAGTATGGTGAATATTTAAGTTATTTTTTAATGTATTAGAGTATGAGACACGTCCTCATAAAGCCTTCTCAAAATAATTTCCCTTCTTTTCAAACACACTTAACCCACTGTTGGTGCCACTTTGTAAAGCCGTTCTGGAAGTCCTCTTTTGTGGGAGCCTTTAGGTGCCCTGTAGCAGCTGCCTTGATGTCCTCCACTGATTTAAAATACTGACTTTTCACACAATCACTCCGACTATAAAGAAAATCCAGAAGTCACACAGTGCAAGATCCAGTGTATGAGGTGTCTGAGGACACACTGTAATGTTTTTACTTAACAGAAATTGCCATACAAGCATGTTAAATCAGTTCAGAACATCAAGGCAGCCATGAAAGAGGACTTCCAAAACTGCTTCAGAGAGTAGCAAGAATAATGGGGTGAGTGAGTTTGAAATGAGGGGCAGGATCTTGAAGGGAATGAGTGGTCACGTGTCTTTTGCTGTGATGATTTCCTTTTTAAATGTTCACCAGATTGCTTGATCACACCTCCTGTATGTGAGGCTCTGAGCACAGGGTGAAGGCCTCGCAAGGATCGGATGGAATAAAGCTCGGCCAGCAGCACCTGAAGCCTGAGTGTGGTCTTCCATGGCCCCTTCAGCCCCACTGCCTGCCCTTCTTCACCCCACTCTATGCTCAGGACACTCAGGAGAACCCCGTCCTGGTGCCCTCTGCCTCTGGCATCCTACTGGTTGGACCAGTGACAGCCCTGGCAAGAAACCAGAGGGAGGTTGAGGCTGGAGTATTTATGCCCCGGTCAGCTCTCTGACTTATACTGGAGCTGTCTCTCTATACAAAAGGCCGGGGACTTAGCTCTGTAGCACTGCTACCTGCCTTGCAAGTATAAGGCTTTAAGTTTGGTACTGGTACAGCAAAATTTTTTAAAAATGTATACCAAAGGCTATGGGGCCTCTCTCAGCAGCCTTCTCTTCCCAGGGGGCTTTCTCCCCTGCCTAGTGTCCACCCCCTTCCTGCCCCACTCGGCAGAGAGGGACACCAGTGCTGTGGGCAGCCCCTTCCCTCCAGTCTCACCACCTACTTTTGAAGAGGTGCTCTGGAATCAACCCTTCTGAGTGGAATGCTCATCCCCAGCTGGACTCCTGCCTGAGAGATACGATACACAATCCCATCAGACAGAGAAGAGACTGAGGTCCAGAAAGGTGAACTTGTCAAGGAAGCTGGGAAACAGAGAGGGCAGCATGAGGACCCAGGATGGCCCAGGCAGTGTCGTGAGTACCGGGGCCAAATCCTGGGGTGCCCTCTTTGGGACTTGGGCTTGAGCCCTCTTCATATAAATTTGATCTCCTAACACTTATCCTGTGGCCTGGAAGAGCCTCTGCTGGGGGAAGAGAAAAGCTTCACAAGGGGTTTACGGAAGAAAGGCTGGCCCTGTAGTAGGCCCGTGTCCCACCAGAGAGAAAGCCAGTTCATAGCCAGGTAGAAGGCTGCATGGTTCACCAGGCTGCTCCGGGCCTGTTAAATCAAAAGCCTGTTTAGCCTGAAGATCTTCAGGGCACTGGCGTGGCTGGAGAGACCAGGTACATTGCCCCATGTGACCCTGTCCTTTTTCCACTTCTTGGGTTCTACTTTCCCCAGATCCATCCCACCATCCAGAAAAGCAATTGATTACTCAATTTAAACAGAGACACACAAGGTGTGTCACTCTTCCCCACACGCCACACCCTAGTCACCACCCCGCCTTTTAAATGAGACTCTAAGGCAATGCCTGAACAATAGCTGGATTGCAGGCAGTGTGAGGAACAGATGTAGTGACCTTCCCCCAATCCTACCAGAACCACCCCACCTACTTCAAGCCAGGTTAGTTTTCACAGTAAAAGAGAACATGACAAATAACTAACTCCAGACACCTTGTCCTCAGCCCACTGTGGCACAGGGCTATGGCCTACAGGTTACAGGATATTAAAGATGACTTTTTCCCTAGTTCCAGCATTGTGGCCCAAGATCTAAAGTCAGACATTAGGCATAGAATCCCAAGTGTTTCAGGCTGAGGCCTCTGACCTGCCCTCTGCTATGCATCCCTTAGCATTGGTGAAACAGTAGACTGCTTTTCAGAATAGTGGTTTTAAATGCACAAAATAAAACACATAGAATTATAGAGAAAAATCACCAACAAGCTATCAAAATATTAAACAACTTTATGAGACAGTAATGCTAGTTTTTCTTTATTAACACATTAAATAACAAGATCTTGCAGCAGGCCTAATGACTACTGTAATTTTTAAATAGAGATGAGGATAAAACATCATTTTTAGATATCTACAACCAGTGTGATATGCAACTGTCTCAGATTTACATGAGTGACAATCACAGGCACTACTGGTGTTACCAGTAAGAGGGAGCCGAGGACCACATTTTATTTTATTTTATTTATTTGTTTTTTTAATCTTTATTGGTACATTAAATATACACATCATGATTGCACTCCATAATGGGGATTTTTACCAGTGTAAGACACAACTTAATTCTCGCGGACCACATTTTAAACAGAAGGTAACAACAGTTTTGTTTTTTAGGGATCAATAAATATTAAAAGTTAATCTTCCTCCTCTCCAAGGTTATACACGACTGGTAAAAAAAAAAATAAAATAAAAATAAAAAAACCTCTTCCCAAAGGGAGCCCCCAAAATGCCAAGTGTGTGTACAGGGACACAGGGAGCTAAACTGGTCCAGCCAGCATCACTTTCTGATAGTTTGGCTCTTGAATGTCCTAAAAGTCCATTACTGAAGGCATGATCTTCAGCCTGGGGTGCTGTTCGGAGAGGAAGGAACCTCTACAAGGTGGGGCCTAGTGTGAGATTTCTGGTCACTGGGGGGCAGCCCTGAAGGGGACTGTGGATCCTGCGGGATCCTGCTCTCCTGTGCTTGCTCTTCCTCTCCTTCCTCCCACCCATGAGGACAGCAGTGTCCTCTGCCCTGTGCTCTCCACCACAATGTGCTTCCTTATCACAGCCCAAAGCAATGGATCTACCTAACCACGGACTGAAATTTCTGAAACTATGAGTCAAGAAACCTTTCCTGATAAGTTAGTGGTCTTGAGCATTTATTATAGTAATCAAAAGCTGACTTTCGACACTTGCTTCTTTCCCTCCAATTTATATTGAGAGACTGGAATGAAGTAGGGCTGGAACTTCCGGCAAGGGGAGCACATCAAGAGGACACAGGCTCGCGGTGATGGCAGGTGCTAAGAATGGGACCCAGGAAGCTCATTTCTTTGTTAAATTCCCATGAATATCATAGTGGTCAAACATAGTCTGAAAGAAGCAGGTGAGAACTGGAGCAAAAGCCATGGGGAAGGGGAGGGCAGCCAGCAGCAGTGAACACACGGGGACTCCAGAAGTTCTAGTGGTGTGAAACGGAAAGTGTTCCTCTTTTCTGGCTTCTTCTTTCTGTCCCATCCAAAGGGCTGCTGCCAATCAGGGACCAGGGCTCACACTGTCTTCAGGCGAAGCTTCTTCCCCAGGGGGCAGCCACAATAACAACAGTGCTCCCTGGGGTTGCCAGGAGAAGAGAGGGAGAAGGGGTGGAGATATCCCCAGGGTGGACAGAGTCACACCTCCCAGACCTCTCAGGACAAGGGTCAGGTCTGGGTTGGGCGAGATATACTGAGATAAAGCTGTAATTAGGAGATTTCTGTAGTCCAAGCGAACAGAAATCACGGACACTCATCCAGGACAATGCAGAGATGGGCCAACTGATGAGGAATCATCTAATTCTTATATTTCATCATGGGCAAATCTACCAGTGTGGAAAGTGCACCTTTCATCAGAGGCTTTAAAAGAAGCAAAGAATGAGTTTGTTCCCCTAGGAGACTCGCTCAAACTAGTCATTCCTGTGTAAGTGGCCATCTACACACACCACACCATGTTCTTGCAGCCACCCAACTTTAGCGAAGTTCTCATTAAGAGTTTTGTAAATGGCTCCAGAATCCCACCTGATACCCTTACAGAAAGCCAGGAGAGGCCACTTGGCTGCAGAGGCCCAGCTAGAAGAATGGGAAAGGCCACTGACCCAGCACCAGCCCTCCAACTACAGGAATGAGAAGCAGGGGATAATGTCCCGCTCCCACCTATCTCCCACAGGACAATGCAGAGGTAATCCTTCATCTGTGGTGACCTCGTGGGTCACCAGCAATGTGAAGCTTTTCTCCTTTCCCTGCTTCCCCCTCCTCTGCAGTCCGCGTCCTTGACTGCTTCCCAAAAAGCCTGCTGCATCCAAGCTGTGGGCTCAGGGCCAGCTGCGGGAGGAACTCCAGCTGAAAGTGTGGGCCATGCAGCTGAGTCAGTCAGGCTTCCGTAAAGAGCCCTGGCAATCATGTGACATCATGGCAAAGCAGTGGGCTCTGGCAGAAAGTCAGAAAGTGGCAGGTGAGGACAGTCATTGGGGGATTATAGAGAGCCACAGCAGGCTTGAGGAAAGCAGATCTTTGGTCTGGAGGAATACAACATCGTCAAGTGCCCACGACAGCTGAGAACCTGTCAAATGCTTTGTGAAGAAAATGAGGCAAAGAGTGAAGAGTTAAGCAGACAGATTGGCTCAATTAAGGCTGGGGGCGCGGGCTGGGGAGAGTGAGTTACAGCCTCCCGGCTGAGCCTTCTGGGGGTCTAGAATCCAGCCCCGGCTGGGAAGAAATGCAGCATCCCAAAGGACGCAAGGACAAGAAAGAACTTTGCAAGTCTGTGCACACCTGCCATCTGCACTGCGGGGCTTCACGTCACAGAGGCAGCTTAGTGTTTGTTAAATGTGCTGATCTGAGATTCCTCGGAGAAAAGAGGGCTCTGTGGGAAGCCCCTTGGAGTGTCGTTCATCCGACAAACACTCCTGGAGCACGTCATCTCTTCTGGACTTGGGGCTGAGCCCAGGACTGCAGGGGCTGGGACAGAAGACATCTCTGCCTCAGGAATGTTGCAGATATTAGACAAAAACAAGCTCTGAGAAAGTAAACTTGTCTCCAGGCATGGCGGGTCTGAGTTTACATGCACTGCCTCAGCGATGCCACGTCACAGCCCACAGAGGTGAGAATTATACAATTATTTTAGAGATGAGGAAAGAGGCACAGGCAGGTTAACTGATTAGCCAAGGACACAGTGATGGTAAGCAGTGGAGCCATGACCCAGACCCATGCAACGCAGCTCACAAGTCTGCACTCAGACCCGCTACACCCTCTGCCTTTCTTCGTACAGAAGCTGACACGTTTGCCTGCGGGATCAGCTAGGTATCTCATTAGACTCAACAAAGCGCGATGCAGAGCCCTGGTGGTGATAAGGAAGTCGGTCTCTTCCTCCCACGGGCATCCCAATCCCTGGCAAAGAGACAGTCCCCAAGGGCTTGCAGTTCCCTTGGTACCTGGCCCTGATGAGTTGCCGGCCAATCATATCCTGATGACTCAAGTCCCACCTTGAGGTCACTGCCACCTTGCCTTGCCAGAGGCTCAGGGGAAGGGTATGGTCCACAGTCTTCCCGTCGTGAGCACACAGGCAGAGAATGACAACATCCTCCCACCCTGGGCACCATAGGCTGGGTGTCCAGAGCGGCAGAGTGGGCAGCTAGTGGACCCTTGGAGGAGGGCATGAACTGAGAGCCCATTCCAGGGAGGCAGCTGCAGGGCTACACACGGGGAAAGGCTTCAGCCCTTCTGATTCACGTGCCACTGCCCACCACACTTCACTTATACAGCACAACTTCAAAGATAAAATGATCAGCATCCATGACAGGCTGCAAAGCATCGATCCATGTGCAGGGTCCTGGTCACACGCTGGTGCAGCTGTCCCTGCATGTATTCTGGGGAGGCTGGAGAAGGCAGGCCTTGGGCCACAGTTCTGCACACTTGCCATAGCGCAGAACCATGCTGGGATTAACCACATATGGTGCCAGATCCTGCACCTATCATTTTAGAAATGCCACTTGCTTCATTCAAACCCAGTAAGAACCCTGCGACACAGCGAACTCCAGGTTATCATCACTGTTCCAAAAGAGGACCGACCATGCTTCATGAGTATCATGACACTGGTGAAAGGCCATCTGAAGGCCAAGCACCCAATGCAGCTGCTTCTCTTGCACACCAGCCTTTGCACCCTTTGAAAGGCTCCTATACATCCTGTCTGTGGCTTGGAGGAGGCCACCATGCTGGCAAGTCGCCAGCTCCCCAGTCGTATTTATTAGGAAATCTCCAGACATGCCAGGAAGCTGCGGACCAGCAAATTAGTTTAGTCATTTGGCTGGTTTATTTAAGGAGCTCTCAGTGAACAAGCTCTGCAAAGAGCCCCTTCAAGCACAAGCTAGAGGAAGTGGTGCTTTTCTGGTGCCTCGGGATAGCACGTGACCCTGAGCCCCCCCCAAAGCCTCCTGAGGGAACAGAAAATCCCCACTAGCCTAGGAAGAAGCGGCTGGCTCTAATTATGCCCCACACCACCACTGCTGTCTGCTGAGCAGCTGCTTAAAGGTGGCCTCTGATCCTGAGCCCTGCTGGGAACTGTCCCTGTGTGGCCTCCGGTCACACACAGGTACATGGGACAATCAGCAAAGTGGTGCAGAAAGGACACAGTGCGTCTTCTGGGGCGACCTGCTAAACACATGGCGGTGTCCACTTTCCTCTTACCTACTGAGGAGAAGCCAGCAGCCGTGCTGTGAGGACACTCAGGCTGCCCCGAGATGTTCCTAGGACAAGAACCTCAAGTCTTCTCCCACCCGCCACGTGAGCAGTCTCGGAAGGGATTTCAGCCCTGCGGCACCTTCAGCCCCCTGAAGCCTCTGGGCCAGAACTGCCAGCGAAGCAGGTTGTGAATTCCTGAGTCACAGAAGCTGCACCTCTGTGCTCACGGGTTATACTGCAGTAGATAATGTACATACTTTGTGAAATAAAAGGAGCTGGGAAATTCAGCTACCTACTGGGTTTGCATCGAAACACAATCACAAGCTTCAGGTCATTCTCTGGTTATTGCTGCTGTCCCTTTAAGAGAACTTAGGAGACACAGGAGTCACACACAGACAGAAACCTCAAGTGGCTGGCTGAGCCCTTCCGACAGGACTCCTGCTGCGGCACGTGGCCTTCTCATGTTGACAGTGTGAGACTACCACCAGGTGAGCAACGCCCAGACCCTGCTCTGGTATCAGCAATGGCATCAGCAACTGGGATGCTGCAAACCAGCCTGGGCCTCACTGCAAAGACCATTCTGTCAGTCTCCACACCGAAAGATCTTGGTACAGGGATGGTTCTTGCATCTCTCTGCTCTCAGGGGCTGCTCTTACCCACACAGGAGGCCGGCAGCCAGGTGATCTCCAATCCAAAACCCAGAACGGAGTGCGATTTCCTGCAAGCCGGGGGGGTCAGTGCGACACCGGACCTTTCCCAGCTCTTCAGGGCACCTCCATCCCCACCCTGGCCATCTGCACCCAGAAGCAGGCTGGAGCTCACAAACACACTCTGATTATGGCCGTACCACCCCGTAAGACTCTTCCATGGAAAGCAATCCCTCGCTTTCGAAGTGAGGACTCAGCTCCTCTCAGGGAGACCTGGGAGTCTCTGGCCACAGCACCCCTCCAGTTCCGTCTTCTTGGTTTCTGTTCAGTCCCACCGTCTTCATTTCTGTGGAAGAGGCTCGCTTCCTCTCACCCAGGACCTTTGCATATATACTGTTTGCTGTACTCTTTTCTTCTCTTCCCCTGGGAAATATCCTCTGGTACAGCTCCATTCTACCAAGAGCCTTATGGGGACACAAAGTGTCTGTCCTAGTAATGAGGACACACTTGTGGGTGTGATAGCTGGTGAAAATTAGTCTCTCCATTAGTTCGTTAGCCCGAGGATCACATCTCACTCTGAATCACCATTCCTACTACTGGCCCAGGACAGAACATTTATGGGCTAAATGGAAGGAAGAGGTGAAGAGGCCGAAGGAGGAAGGGAGGGACCTCCAGCCTCATGTTAAGAGCCCGGCAAAGTAAACCACCCCAGGAACTATGACTAGCCTCAGAGACCCACTGGCTGCACCTACGGCTTCTCAGCATCATTCTTTCCCTGGAACCATAGGATGAAAGTTCTTGGGGGAGCAGAAAAGTGCAGGTAAAAGAGGAAGAGAGGAAGGACAGACCTGAGGGAAGAATAAAGATAGATTAGATGGAGGAAGGGAGGGAGGGTGGAGGGCACAGCCCGGGCACTGCCCACCGCAGCCCCAGCCCAGGAGCCCAGCAGCCGGAAGCAGGACAGAAGGCAGTCCCCGCGGATCTGCGGCTCAGAGGTGGCACATCCCCAAGGAGATAGAGGAAAGCCAAGAAGGACAACAGGTGGGAGGCAGAGTGCAGCAACGGGTCACCCGTTGTTCCCACTGCCTCCGACGCACCTGGAGCTCAGTGTGCTCCTCTGCCCTGTGGAAGGCATGAAGACCAGGGTATTTTGAACACAGCCAAAGGTGGCCTGTAGGCTCAGAGTTGACCTGGCACCATTAATTTATGATGTGAACAAAGTGAGCCGACTTTGGCTGGTGCCAGAGGCTTTGCTCCGTGGGCGGGCGTCTGGGGTTGCGCCTCTGCAGGGTAGTGGGAGCCCAGGAGGAACGCAGTGAGCCTGCCTTATTCACTGTAAAAGCTAAGAAGCCTTTTGTGGGAGGAGGAGGCCCCAAGGTTTATTTCTTTTTTTTTTTTTTAAAGGGCACTTAACCAAAAAGTAGGAGTGGGCAAGCCAAAGACTGGTGGAGTGGCTGCAAAAAGACCTAAGTCAATGACTAAGTTGTGAGATGAGGTGCAAAACTTCTGAGAGGAAGCACTACCTCACCGACTCCCCTCTCTTCCCTTCCTCAGGGCCTTGATCAGGCTGCCACAGCTTCTTTCTCGGGAGAACTCTCCCACCCTTTCTGACAGGCAAAATCGGGTAGTTTATCGGCTCAGGCAACTGAAAAGTCTGAGCTCAGGCAGCTTCAGGCACGGGTGAACTCAGGAGCTCAGTCATCGTCCTTTGGACTATTTCTTCTCTTGATCTCTTGACCTGCTCTCCTCAGTGCTGGCAGGTTTGCAGACAGGCTGTGAGGTGTCTCCCCCCACACTCCACCCTATCATAAAGAGCACTTCTCTGTCTCAATAGCTCCCAGTCCTCAAGCCTGAGTCCCACTGGCCAGGGTGGGGACACACGCCGTCGTGGAGCAGGGCTGAGCTGTCAGTTCCCTGTGATGAGGGTGATCTCAGCCAAAGGATGACGAATGGCTGTCGTGTAGACCAAAACAACAGATGTCACCACAGGGCTGTGTGGATCGCCCCAGAGAATTCAAACACAGATGCTGGTTGCTAAGGACGCAGGATGAGGTCGAGCCACATGGTGATTCTTTTCCAGAACAGACAGAACTAAGTGGAAAAGATGCCTCTCACTTGGTCTTTTGGAGTTGTCTCCAGTTTGGTGTCTCCAGAATCCTCAGACTTAGGAGAACTATAAGGACGTTCCTGGAAGCCATTCGTGCAATCTTTTCTCAGCTTCCATCCACCCCTCACCCCTCTGCCGGCAGGCCCTTTCCCCATGTCAGGGGTGGGAAGTCGCCTCCAACCAGCCTTCTCTGCTTCTCCCTGTCGCCTGTGGCCATCCTTCAGAGGGCAGGGTCACTTTGCGCCTTCCTCCCCGGCTCTCGGTCCTTGAGATCCAGGCTTACAGCCCAGACCACCCTGCTAAGTTTAGGGCTCACAGACTCAAGGTCCTACTAGAACTCTGTTCACATACACCTGGCAAGACAGACAAGCATGTGTAAAAAACTGAGCTCCTCATCAATGTCCCCAGCTCAGCGCCTCAGACCCCCGAGTCTGCTTCTTAAAGCAGAGACTGAGCAGCAGTTGTCCCCGGTCACCAGCGCCACCTTGAAAGTGGACAGCTGCTTGCATGCAGCCTCGCTGCCCTCTGCCTCAGCTCATCATCTCTCAGGAGACTCCTGTCCCCACTGGCCTCTACCTCCCACTGTGCCACTCCCTCCTGCCACCCACAGCTCCTGCCTTTCTAAACACACACTGACCATGTCACTTTCCAAGTGACTCTTCCTTTCCTGTGGTAAGTCAGACTCTCTGAGGTGCCATTCGATGCCTAGTGACACCTGAGGCCCTGCTTGTCCCTCCAGCCTCACTTACCTTCTGCCACACGTCTCTCGGACTCTCTGCCTGCCGTGTTGGACTGCCACCTCCCTCCTGCTCCCCTTCCTCGTTCTCACACCTCCAGGACACCTTTCTCAGACCACCCAGGACTAACGCGTGTGAATGAATGAGTCATCAAGAGGAGAGGTCTGAAGAGCAGGGAACTCTGTGAGTGTATTTTTAATGCACGAAGACTTCAGTTCTGCTACTCACCTTCCAAGGAAAACTCCTGAACTTATCCTGAGTCAGCTGCAGCCAGGCAAGGCATGGCAGGTGCATCAGCCCCCGGGATGCGCATACAGCTTGTCCTTCAGAGAGTTATAATCCAGCAGGTGAGACAGACACTAGATAATTGAGCAAAATGAAATGTCAGGCCTAACTCCGCGCTCCAAGAGCTCTGTGCTCTCCAGAGGTGGCTGCCCCAACACTCACTCCATCACTCTGCTCCCTTCTGGTGGCATTGCCTCCCTCACTGGGACGACTGCGCGGTGCACCTGCTGTAACCACAGAACGTCCTACAAGCGTATCTGAGTGACTCGCGTCTCTATGAATTCCCCCCAGTCTTTCTCCCCCTCACTGTCTCTCCAGGACTTTCTCCTTTATAACCCAGCCACCATGTCATGAGGAGCCCAGGCCACACAGAGCCATCGGAGCCAACAGTTGCAGGCAGAGTGTCTGCTCACAGACAGCAGTTATGAATGCAGACACACGTCCTCAAATGAGCCCAACACTAAGTCGCTGACTCTGCTCTTCAAGTCCTGAGGCACCAAGGAGCAGAGAAAAGCTGTCCCCTCTGTGTCCTATTAGATTCCCAATTCACAAACTCCGGCAGCATATCGGTGCTTAATGCCACTAAATTCTGGAGCAATCCGTTCTGCAGCCATGGCAACTGAATCCCCTCTTCAGGCTTCCTCGCAGAAAAGAACAATGGGCTGAGACAAATCAAGTGACACACACTCCCAAATCAGTTATCCCCTAACATCCACAGGACGCTCAGTAGCTGTGAACCTGGGCACATCGTTTCCTAATCTCTTACCGTATATAAACTAAGAGGATGGGGCCGGGTGATTTCTAAGAGCCTGAGAAGCTTGAGAATCCTACCGACACTCAACAGGATGAATCATCCAATTAGAAACATGTCAATTGATATGGCAAGAGGTGAACTCTTTAATTGAAATACTTGATTTTTTTTCCAGTCCTTCTAGGAGGTGAACTCAACTAAAGCCATTAGGAAGGCGAAGAGGTTCCTCTAATGCATAATTCATGAAAAAAGAGTGAGTTTGACCCAGTAGGTCATTTAGAATAAAAATGCCATAAAAATAAAATCTGCCACCACCACCCCTCCCAACCCTTCCACCAGCTAATGGAAGGGAAAGAGTGAATTAAACTGGAGTTCAGGTCAAAGGTTCTGGTGATTCGCCCCGCCATGGTCATTCCCCCCAGCTGCTCCAGTGGCACAGGCAGGACAGATGTTTGGGCACTTCAGTCCCACCCTCCAGCTCCCAGTCCTGAGTGATAAGGCCACTCTTCCTTCCCTGGGGGGATGACCTCACCTTCTAATGGCCTCCCAATTAGGAGGCCTGCAAGCCTGGCCAGTGGATACCCTGTGGCTTCCAAAGCAGGAGGGGGAAACTCCCCAAGGGCCCAACCTGTTTCCTGAAGGCAGAGGGAAAACAGCAGACAGCCTGTAATTAGTATAATAACCTGTTCAGCTTCCACCTGCCTGTGATTTCCCCAGCTTGTTCAGCCATTCACGTATTCATTCACTCAGGCAACAAATATTTACCGAGCAGCTGTGATGTGCAAGCCCTGGTGATACGACAGGTCCCCCAGAAGGAGCTAACGATTTGTGTGCAAGCGATTGATTAAGGAAGTGCTCCTGGGGGGAGGTCTGACAGGCAGTTGAGGGAGCAGGAGCGAGGGAAGGAGGCCAGAAAAGGTGGATTTCCCGTGAACGCCAGCCCAGCCTGACCCTCCGTGTTCTGGAGTGTACACTACGCCCCAGAGCTGGTGTCAGCACAGAACATGGGGCTGGGCTCTCACACTTCTGCAGTAGACAGCTTTCGAGAAAGGCTGTCCCGTCTCAGGCCCTTATGACCTGGCATGTGCAGGCAAAGTGCCTGTAGGAGTTTATGGACAGGCCTTCAAAAGAAGTCCCTCCCATGTGCTGCTGGTAGAAGGAGAACACAACAGAAGCTGGGGCAGTTGTTTTTGCACTCCATTATCCCTGATATATTATATATTATCTCACCTCATGGTTTCAAGATGGTTGCTGAAGCTCCAAATATCCCATCATTTTTTTTTAAGATTTGAAAAGATTGATATATTTTATACACACATCATGATCACACTCAATATTGAGAATTTGTACCAGTATATAACACCACTTAATTTTCATTTTCTTCTCATGCCCCTATCCCATCATTTTACAATATCATTTGCAAGAGGGGATGAGGAGAAAGCTAGCCCTTATGCTACTGACCTGACTTGCCAGGGAAGAAAATTCCTTCCAAAAGGTTCCAGGTGATATTTCAGATGTCCTGTTTGTCAGAAGTGGGTCAATGCCACAGGCAGAGAACAGGATAACCGTGACTAATTTTTCCAGACTGAAGAGGTGCCCCCTTCCCTAGCATCTTGCCCATCCACTTGACATCTAATGGGTTGTTAGCAAGGAAGCATGGGGCCATGGCCATGGGCTAGACAATGAACCCTGTCTGTCATACTGCCCAATCAGAACACTGTACTCTCTAGGGCACAGTGATTGGCTGTGGGATGGGCACAATACTCACGCTAAACCCATGAGAGCTGCTTCTAAGAATTTTGCCTTAGTCACCAAGAAGAGGGTCTTACTTTTTGCTGAGACGAGAGCTACGCCTCCAGTCTTGGCACTATGAACTACCGAAAAACAATGAAAACACAAGAAGGAAAATGACTCCTGACTCAAATACAAAGCAAGCAGATCTAGCCTCTGTCCTTAAAGACTTTACAGTTAAACAGGAGAAGCAGGTCCCCAGTAAAGATTTATAGGTGTAATCTGAGCTATGAAGGTCAAGTGTAGGGCACTCAGACCATGTAAACAAAAGGCCAGCCCCATGCAAGCGTCCACAAAGGCTCTCTGAGGAGAAGTGGTTTAAGCACAGTTAGAAAAGTAGCTACACACCCTGAGACTCGCCTGTGCCCCGGCCTTCACAGACAGCAGGGAGGGGGCCAGGGTTCCCGGGAGACGTGGCTGTGTTTCAGGCCTGTGCCACTGTCCTGCAGTTTTCAACCCTCTCTCCACAGCCCTCTCTTCTCTCCATTGCTCTTCTACTGAATTTGTTGAAAAGCTGCCAAGACTGATCGCACTCCCACTCCTGCACTCCCAAAAAGCCGTTTGTTCTGGAGGCAGACTGTGACTTCTTGCGTTCGCTGTTTTTTAATTCCCTCACTCCCTGTGGAAACTGGAGAGTCAGATGGGGTCTCAGGTGGCCACGGGCCTGACAGGGGCTGGCACAGAGATCCTGTGGGTAAAGAGCACCTCTCACTCCTTAGAAAGCACTGGCACAGGAGGGAGGAATAGCCTGGTTTCAAAGGTCTTGGTGCCACCATCTCCTGCCAGCTTTGTGGTCTCAGATAAGTCTTTGAGTCTCAGTTTCCTAATATAAACTGAACCTTCACCACCAAGGGCTTGGAGAGTGTCAGGGTGGCTCCGAGTGAGTGTGCGGAGGGTGACCCGCGGTCGTCACCTTCACTCTATGGTGGAGGCGGTCCCCATCCACCAGCCCCAAGTAGACGGACCGAATCTCTTCCCTTCTTTTACCATCCATTCACCCTCACCATGATCTGGTGTCTACCACACAGCTTCCGTGGCAGACACTAATGGATGGCGTGATTAGCACAGGCTCATGACAAAGGGTCACTATCCCAGAAAGCTGTCACTCCTCTTGCTCAGGTCTGACTAGCCTGTTCCTCTGAGGTCTAGGTTAGTCCATTTTCTGTACTGTAGCAGGATCCCCATGCTAAATAACTAATCAAGAAAGAGATTTATTCAGCTCACAGTTCTGGGAGCCCAGGAGCATGGCACCTGCATTGCTCAGCTACTGATGCTGGCTTCATGCTGCCTCCCACATGGCGGGAAGGTAAAGGACAAGCAGATGTGTGGACAGGAAAGGAGACAGAACTTCTTCCTCTTTCAGAGAGAACGACATGCACATGTTCCTGAGGCTGCACCCACTACCTACACTCTACCGCTGCACCCCATCTCCCAGTGCTGGTGCACATGCATTAAGCCTGGACACAAGATTTGGTGGAGAGCTGGGCCCAGCTTCACTTAGACTCCAAAATCAAGGTGCTTCAGTGGTCCTGGAGCTCGCCACTAGAAGCCACAGGTACTTTGGAATGTATGCAGCAGTCCCCTTGTGGCTAATACCATGGCCCATGGTGTAAGTGAGGCCCCTAGAATGGTACCACTGGGGTGCCTGCAAGGTGCCAGACAAGCACAGTAATCGGAAATCACTGGTTAGGTCAGCGGGTGTTCCAGAGCCTCAGGAGAAACTCAGAAAGCAGCACGGTGCTGGTCTTTCAATTTAAAAGTTGGATAGCAGGTTCTGGTACTTGCCAACCTAAATAAAAAGCAGTTCTCCAAAGAATTACGGTGTTTATTTGGTGCTGTAATTTGGGTCTAGAATGTCTCCTCCAGGCCCCTGTGTTAAAGCTTAGTCTCCAGCTGTGGTGCTGCGGGAGGCGGTAGAGGTGTTAGGAGGTGGGCTAGGTTGGAAGTCTTCTTGGCATGGGGCAAAGGTGCTAGTGGAGGGGATGTTGGATCCTGGCCCCTTCCTGTCTCTAGCTTCCTGGTACCACAAGGTGAGCAGTTTGGCCTACCACATGTTCTCTATGAGGATGTACTGCCTGTCATGGGCCCCAAAGCAAAGGAGCCTCCAACGCCGTGAGTCCAAGTAAAACTTTCCTCTTTGTAAGCTGATTATTTTAGGCATCTGGTACAGGAGCAGAAATTTGATAAACAGATGCAAGAATAACACTCTGCCAGAGCACAGCAAAGGCTAGACACACTATGGGATAGGCAAAGGGGTGGAAGCAAAGGGAACTTTTCAAAGGCAAAAATAAGCAAGATGCTCCCAGCTAACCTGGAACGCTCTCCCTTGGGCCAAAAGATTAAGGACAGTGGTGTCAGCCTGAAGTTAAACAGATAGTTGGGCAGATGTCCTTGTAGCAGTACTCTTCTTATAAGCTTCTGGTGACCTCCATGAACTAATACTTAGGCAGAGTTTGTGAGTTGTTACCAGGCAGTCATGCCTACGAACTCTTCCTTCCTAACTGTCTGGCTCTATTTACTTTTTTTGTTAGGATTGATGCAAGCAACTCCATTTTGATTCCTACGACTTGTGTATCTCTTTTATCCTGATGGTGTAACAAGCAGGCTGAATGTCCACAGACAACTTTAGTTTTCTCTTCTCAACCCCAGCTTTCAGAATGTGTCCAAGGTTACCTCAGAGTCCCCAGGAGGGACATTGTGGACACTGTACAAATGTTTTCGTCTGTGTCCTCGCTTTTGACAGACCAGCCCAACTTCTTAATATTTTAGAAATAGGATTCTGAATAATAATTTTTTTTAAAAAAATAAGGCTTCCTAGTAAGAGAGGGAGGTTGGACTACTGGGTTGTCAAGCTGTCCACATTTTGTACTTGATGACTTACTTGCAGTGAAGAATCACAGAAACATCTTTGTTTCAATGACTTCAAAGAGACAAAGTCTTTTCATAGCAGATCCATTTGCTCCGTGTCAGCTATTTCTTAATACAAAGCAATCTTAGCGCCAACAGCTCTAAGATAAAAAAATGCTTTAGAGTCCTTATACCTCACTTCAGCATGCACGTGGATCACCTGGGAAGTAGGTTAAAATTTCAGATTCTTAGCCAGACATGGTGGCTCATGTCTGTAATCCCAGCACTCTAGCTGGGGCAGGAGGATCACAAGTGTAAGCCCAGCTTGGGCAACTTAGTGACTCAGTGAGACCTTGTCATAAAAAAATAAAGAGCTATGGATGTAGCTCGATGAGAAGGCCCTGGGTTCAATGCCCAGTAAAACAAATGCCAAAAAACCAATTCCGATTCCTGAGGCCCCACTGTGGATAGTAATGGTAAGCACCACCTTGGAGCTGAGCACTGTCTTGGAGCTGAGCACCAGGGGCTGGGGGTCCCTCCATCACTAGCTGCTCTGGGACTGGACTAAACTGCTTCCTTACCAGGAAATAGGTGCATTAGGTACCCACCATAGAGCGTCAGAAGTCTAAAGCCCTAGGATGAGAGTGGCATGTGAGTGCTTCATATACATGAGTTATTAGTAACACTGGGATGGAGCAAGCAGTCTGGGGCAACTCCACACGGAATATGCGTAGATTGCACTTTGAGGACTTGGTGTTGTAGCTGTACAGAGCAGCCTTCGTTTGCCTTAGGTGGCTCCCGCCCATCATAATAGTCAAGCAATGTTATAGTGGCCATTGAGCAGGCTGGTGCACGTTGGTCCCGGTGCAAGCAGTGCTAGAGACGGGGCTTTTGGAAGGTGATTGGACCATGAGAATTCTGATTTCAACACGGGATGGATCCACTGTTGGGTTTATAACTTGAAGGCATTCTTGGGAAGCACAGACACTTGGGAGGTGGGGCTATCTGGAGAAAGGACATCATGGGGATGCCCTGGGAGACTCTATTGCGTCATGAATCTCTTCCGCTCTGGTTCCTCCCCTCTCAGCTTTCTGGCTGCCGCTAGGAGACAGGTTTCCTCCATTGTGTCCTTCCACCAAGAGAGCCATCTAACCATGGACTGAACCTCTGAAACAGTAAGCCAAAACAAACCTATTTTCTTTTACTTTGTTATTCTCACATATTTGGTCACAGTAATGGAATGCTAACACAGGAGGAAGGTGCTTTTTAATGCCTCCCAGCCATCTGTGTGTCTGAAAAGGCAACAGCAATTTTTCCCCAAAGTGGAAATAGCCTGCTATTTGAATTAGACATGGAACATGCTAACTACATCCTTCCTCCCCTCAAATCAGGAAGGTTGGAGAGACTGGAAGATAAAAAAACCCTACCTAAAAATAATTCCAAACCTGAGAAAAAAACTAGTACTCTGTTGTTTATATTCCTGCAAACACACACACACACACACACACACACACACACACACACACACACACACACAGAATTTTCTTTTATAGTACTCTGTTCCTTTAATAATGTGACGAGAACATCTTTTTGTGTCAATACACATAGCCTTGTGACATTTATTTAAATGCTGCTAACTATTCCAATGTGCGGACAAAATGTTATTTATTTACCCAAACTCTAGTTGCCAGACATTCAAGTTATTTCCCGTCTTGCTAGGCAGTTAATGGATGGTTCTAGGAAGGTCCACAGGGTATGCTCCTGGGTCACCCTGCTACAATCTCTTGGTGACACTGAACATGTGTCGATTCTGCTCAGAGTCATCCCCCTTGAATGCAGAAAGCTTGGACAGATCAGGCTGTGCCTGCCTAACTCCTGCCTGGCACAGAGCCCAGGCAATGAAACAAGACCGGAATAGGCAAGATTTTATGCCTCTGGTTAAAAGACACACAAACCCAGCTCCACTTCCAATAGTGCTGAGACTTTGGAAGCTAATTCGCCTCTCTGAAGACCTCAGTTTCCTTTTCTGCAAAATAGTCAAAGAGAAAATAATATCTCATGGGTCTGCTCCGAGAAGTCTCAGTCACATGATATCTTAGCATCCTGCCAGCTATCTATTTAGTCTTCACTACTTATCAGGCACTCACCAAATATTAAAATATCATAAATAAATTTGAACTCTGGTCAAAACTCTTCAGGATCAGCACCTGACAACAGAAAGGCTCTAAGAGCTTTCATAAAGACTTGTAATTCATAATATGAAATTGTCCATCGAAGCTCCATCTCACTCATAAACTTTAAGAATGCTGTTTTCTCTTACTCTTCGTCACCAAGTGAGGGGGTTCCGGATTTATTGGTCCTTCTCTTTGATAAGAGAAGAGCCTGGGGCCACACAGCAGGGCTGGAGGCCACTTAGGCAAAAGGGGTCTGACTCATGTCCCTCTAGGGATGGGTGACGTGATGTCCTGCGGGGCAGGGATGCACATTCATTCACTGGGGCTGCATCATGTGATACTTGCCTGGACTTTAGAGTCACATCTGCCCAAGTTGACAGCGGAATATTTGGATGTCTGCAGTGGGGAGTGTCTCACTACCCAGCACCATCCAACACCATTTTTTGGGCAGTGACGGGTGTCCCTACAAATGGTTCCAGAAAACCCCAGCAATCTGGGCCCCAGCCCTTCTGCAAGGTCTCTGTCCTCTCGCAGCTGTGAGCAGCTGTGTCTGGTTTTCCCCTGCCAGTGGCTAAGTCCAGGATTACACTTTCTAAGTTGATGTAATGTAATATCCAGAGTTTAAATGCTTTAGCCCTGCTCCCAGCCAGAAAGCATGATGCGTTTCTCCCGAGGCCCAGGGTCACATTCAGGCCTCAGCAGGCCAGGGCTGGAATTACTAGACCCTTTTCTGACACATGACCCCCTGAAAAGTGAGGGGAAATCCTGGTCAAGAGGTGGAAACTGTATGGCGTGTTTCAGGCTCCTGAAGAATTGAGAAATCTGTCCTCAGTCACGTTCTCTAGATATGTGGAGGAAGGAAGGAGATATTGGTCCCGGGCCGTAAGACATTCTCTCCCCAAAGCCTTGGCTCAGAGGGCATTTAGGAGAGGGGATTTGGGCTCACAGAAAAAAAGCTGCATTGCTGAAAGTGAGAGATATTTTTCATTTTCCATCATGACTTGGAACACACCATAAAAATAATTTCAACCCTCAGAAAAGCCTTTTTTAAGGGCTGTTTTATTACTTGCTCATTTCAAAAATAAGAGCATTTTTCCTAGAGTAGGCATTTGTAGAAATACAAGAAAAACAACTAGCATAACAAAAATAATAACAACAATGACAGTCATTTATGAAGCTTCCTGATATGTTTTTGGTAGTGACAATGTTCATAATAATTAAATTCCAACTTAATTCTTCATACCAAGGCAATATCACCCTTATTTTGTAGATGAGGAAACTAAGCTTTAAAAGACAAAGCCAGACATGCCTTTAACTCCAGCATCACACATTCCAGATTCAACTACCTCTGAAAAAGAAAGTTTCACCTCATCCACATCTAACACCAGCCTCACCACCAGTGCCCCGGGAACCCCACAGTCCTTCCTACTCCCCAACTCCTGAGGTGCCACCTCCTGACTCACACCACCCACTCAGTTTGCCTGTTTCAAAATTCCCATCAATGGAATCATACAGCGTGTCTCAGTCCATTTCTGAGGCCAAGTAATGCAGACAGAGAAGAGTTTATTATTTGGCCCACAATCAGCAGCCCCCAATGCTCCTACTGTGGAGAGTCCTCAGCAGCAGCATCAACATGGCAGAAGCACAGATGAGATCCCATAATGAGACAGGAGGCCAGACTCACTCAGGGGCAAGACTCATTCACCTTACAACAAACACACCGAAGGGACTAACTTGGGGTGCCAGTTAGCTTCCTGTTGCTGTAACAAAATGCCTGAGATATTAAGTTAAAAAGGAGGGAAGATTTATGTTGTCTGACAGATTTATATTGTTTCTGTGATTTCAGTCCAGGGTCTCTTGGCCTGTTGCCTTTGGGCCTGTGGTGAAGAGCATGGCACAGAGGGAGCACATGGCCAAGGAGGTCTGTGCATCTCACATGGCTGGAGGGAGAGGAAGGAGGGGCCCCACAGTCCTCTTCAGGGATACACCCCCAGGGACTGAACTTCCTTCCACCAGGCCTCACCACCCACAGGCTCCACCCTTCCTGATGGCACTGCCCGAGACTTCCACACAGGAGCCTTCTGGAGGCATGTATAATCCCAACCACCATTCTGGGGTCCTGTAGGAATAATTTCATGAGCAGTCAACCCTGACCAGTTAGAGCACAGGACCGCAGCCCTCACACTGTTCCAGCCTTCCTGGGACACTCACTCATCCTGTTCCACGGCACACGGGCTGACTTGCTCTCATCCCAGCAGAGCGGCGCAGCGTGGATGTGCACTCTGCAGCTGGTGGGCACTGGGTGCATGCCAGCTGGTGGCTCTTGCAAATGGCACAGCTACAGACATTTTCGGCATTTCTTCTGGTGCACTTAGGAGAGAAGTGTTCATCTGCAGAAGATTCTATTTCCCAAAGTAGCTGGGTCAGTGTATGCTTCCACTAGCAGCGCAGGGAAGTCCCATTGCATTACTGCCTCCCCTAGCCTTCTGTTTGTTGCTTCATCCTCAGTCTCAGATCCTGGCTCCCACCTCTTCTCTAAAACCACACAGCAGAACAGCCTGGTGGAAGATCTTTGGTCACTAAGATTTATGGAAGTAATAAAAAGAAGCTGTGTGAGTTGGGAGTGGACTGGGGAGCCATGCTGGGTAGGAGGCAGGACGGATACTTGGCAGCCCCTTAGCCAAGGCAAGCATTCTACCGACTCCACCCTCGGGCAGCAGATTGGCAGTGAAGGTTCCCCTTGGTGCAGGCCTGGCTGTCCCCATGGCAAGGAGGACGGAATAAGAGTTCCCTGAAGCAAAAGAAGAGAGGAAAGATGAAGAGACTGTGCCGGTAACCTAACTCACATGCAGGAACAACCCCCAGGGGCAGAGAGGTCACTGTGACTTGAAGACAAAAGAGAATTTTGAGATGTGTTATATATATGCATCTGTCCCTAAGATGAATGTTAACTTCATGGACAGCACACACGAACTGAAGAAAGGGAAAAGACAGAGAAGAGGTCTGTCTTTCCATTCCTGGGCCAGCCGCATGGGTTCATGAGAGCAACACTATCACAGGAAATCAAATAAATTACCATTCCAACTTAAAATGCCCTCGTGAGAGAACAGGATTAAGTATGATTAAGATAATTCGATTCACTGGGATAAGTAGAGCTTCCCAGGACTCTCTGCCCTCCTGAGTACGTAGACTGAGAGCTTCCTTCCTTTGCCCCTTCTTCTCTTGCTGCCAGTGAAGACTAGTGAAGGAAAGACAATGGTGATACCACTCTCGAGGCTCACTATGTGTGAGGCCTGCTGGGAGCCCTGATTGGAGTGGAGTCATTTAAGAAGGTAGGGACTATTCTTCCCCAGTCACAGGGAGGAGGGTGAAGCCGGACAGGTGCTATGTAAAGAAAGTTGCTAAGCAAGAACTTGAACCCTGGACACCCTTGCTGTGCCACAAGTTACCCAATGGCTTTGAGCAATATCCCACAGGCAGGAGCCAGCTCCATCTAGGATGGACTTCTGTCACTCTGTGGTGTTCAGAGGGGCTCATTAGAGGGTCCAAGGTGGCTTCCCTCACAGGACAGGCACTCTGGCAGGGAAGGGGAGGCACTGTCACCTTGTTCTCCCGCCCACAGGCAGCTCTTCCCAGAGAGAGTTCCAAGATGGGGTGAGGGGATGCCGCCACGGCCTGGGCCACTCTAGCACAGCATCACTTCACGGCTGTCAGAGAGCTGGGCCAGACACAGGAGGGACACACAGACCTGGCTTCTCGGTGGGGTGTCACAGGCTGGCGTCATCTTTACCACACAACTTAGTTTGATTCTGAAACCTCAGTCTTTTCCCCAAAATCACTTTACCCATTATTAACACATCCTGTTTTACTTAATCCTGATAGAAGGAAAGGGGGAAGGGGGAGGGACAGAGGGAGAGAGTGCAGAGGAAGGAAAAGGGGAGGAAAGGCAGAGGGGGCATATTTCTCCCATTCTACTGATGAAGTTGAGGTGTGGAGACCAGAGGCACCCTGCCCAAGATCAGTCAGTTGCGGAGGGTCAAAGCCAGGACTGAAGCCACTGCTTTTCCTTCCTCCTGGGTCCATGAATCCTTCCTGCTGGCAAGTCTTCGGCTATACTCCTCCTAGTTCCCGTCTACAGGCCTGCATGTGTGAAGGGCAGCCCTTGCCTTCACACTGGTTTAAAGGAACCCCAAGGTGCCTGAGAGAGTTCCTGCGAACACTGCTGGAAGTCTTTCTTCCCTTCTCTCAAGACAGCTCCAATTTGTTCAAAGAGATGTGAGCAATTCCAGGGATCAGCTTGGATGGCAGAGGGGATTCTCCTCCATCTGCCTGCCCGGCAGGTCCACTTTCCTCAAAAACTACCCTGAAAAGCTTCGCCTTCTCTGTGGAGATACTGACACGACAGATGCCCTTCAGAGTCAAGAGCGCATATCCTCGCTGCGCTGTCCAGCGCGGTGGGCAGCTTCAAAGACGCACGCGCAGGTCCTGGAAACAGCTGACTCCAGCGGGGAGCTCTTTGCACAACATTCCTCATCCTTTATGTACTGACACAAGGCAGAAGAGCTGCCTTTCGGGCTCTGTTTATTGCTATAATGTGTCAACTCAGGGAACAGAAAGCAGGCAAGGAAGGCTTAATTATAAAAAGGAATCATTTCAAGACATTTTAATTCCCTCATTTTTTTTCTCTTGACAAGAATTCACACACATGCACAAAAATGTGAATTTAGTTTAATTTGGAGCTCTCAAAATCACTGCTAACATGATGACTTCATCCTCCTTGGTTCACTGTTAGAATTTCAAAATTTTCTGTTATGATTTTTTTTTTTTTTTTTTTTTTTTTTGCTAGAGGCAGCATAGCAAGGAAGCTGAAAGTTTGGGTTCTAGAGACAGCCCATCTGCTCCAGTTCTGCCCTGACCTTCTAGCAGCCAGTGGAAACATTGGCTGGCAGGGTCAACTGTGATAACCTGGATTCCTGGACCGAGGGTTCTGAGGCTTGAACATAGATGGAACTGTGCTGTGATTGATTAGTGATGTTTACCATAGACACAGGAATGAAGAGCAATGCTATCTATGCCTAGAGATTTCCAGGTTTTGTCTGTCCTTAGGATGGAGCCTTCTGCACTCAGGTGCCACTTTGCTGTCTTTCTGCTGTTCTTTGCTCTTTTGCACAGGCTTGCCTTGCTTACTTTCTCTTTGCTTTCGTTTCTATACTTTTGTGACTGGTATACATTTTGTGTTTGGGACAGACTATCCTCTTGCCAAGCCTGCCAAAGGTAGTTGCTTTTGTGCTCTGCTGGTTTTTCCCTTCCTTCCTGTTTTTGCTTCTACTGTCCATCTACATGTTACCCCCCATCCCAGGGCACCAAACACTGCACATAGTAAATAGTCTTCACTAGGTCAGCACCCATCTGGCCTGGCTGCCCATGGGAGCACTGGTCCCTTCCAGGAGCTCCCTGTTTAGGCTGAGGGACCTGGCTCACTGATGGTCACTGGGAAATCACCCCGCAGAAAACCAGGCAATACAAGGTTAGCAATCTCTGGACATGTTACTACACTTCCCATAAACAGCCTCCACTTACCGAACACGAACTAGGGACCAGACATTGTGTTCAGGGTGTACATGCATTATCACATCGATTGTTCCCAGTAATCTGGAATTTGGTTGCTATAATTATCCCTGTTTCACAAAGGGGTAAATTGGAGCTCAAAGAGTCCAAGTAATGTGGTCCAAGATCAAGTGTGGAGGGTATGGAAGAGCCTCTGGTTGGTCTGTGCATCTCTGAATCATGCGTTAACACAGCACCTCACTGCTTGTATGGGCACGTGACATCCCATCAAACCTCCTGTGCCAGAGGAAGCTTAGGAATAAGAAAAGAGAAAATGACACATGGGACAGACTAGCAAACTGCAAGGTGCTTCTAAAGCATTATCCTGGCTCTCATGCCTGTAAGAATAAAGACTCATTTAAAGAAAAACTCTGTGTCCAACTGAGAAGACTTGAGTAATGTGGAAACTCACCAAAAAGAAATTCAAAGGAGACCCCTGCATACCACCCAGCACGGAGGTGAGGGCCCCAGCATCTGCTCTGCCCACGTAGCCTCCTGTTAGCTGTGCATGCACTGCACTATTATCACTAATGCGGCATCGACTATGTGTCAGCCACAGTGCTGGGCACAGCCTGGCACCCACAGAGCTGACGCCCTGGTCAGGAAAATGGAGGCAGATTTATTGTGCCTTGGGGACTGGACTCTTGCCAAGAGCCCTGGTAATGTGGTCACGTGTCTGCACAGAATTCCCAGTGTAAGATATTTCAACGGCGTCCGCTAAGTCCCCTGTTTCCACTTTGATTTCCTCTCCATATTTAAAATAAAGACTCAATTTTGTGCTTACTTAATTTTATTCCCTTGGAAGCCACCCTGGGACAAGGACAGGAATACAGCTGGCTGATATGGGAGATACAGGGAACACAGGCTGGAAATGGCAGCAGGAAGGGCAGAACCAGCAGGGCCCATGTCACCAGCTGGTACTGCAGGTGACCAGAGCCAGGGCCGGAGATAGGGTGTGTGACACAGGTATTATTACAAGCAGCTGTAGCAATGCCAGCGACCCAGAGCTGAGTGCCGTGGAAAAGTGCACCTGTCCCTCACAGTCCCCACAGGAGGGGCGGAGTATGTTACCCAGGACTACAAAGGACGCACTGAGGCAGGTCAGGGGCTCTTGGGATGGAGTGGTCCCCAGCTGTCCCCTGGCACTGGGTGGTCAAGGCCAGTGGGCACAGCTTGGTGGTGGGGCTTGGGTGGGCTGCACGGCCCACAGGGCGTGTGTGCCTTGACTGATGCACTGACGGAGTGAGAGGTACACCATCTCCGGGACAAGCCCACTCTGGGGGAACAGGTCTTGCAACTAGCAAGATCCAGGCACAAAAGCATCTGAAATAGACACAGTGCACACATGGTTGGTACATGGGGCCCCTCGAGTGACCCAGCCAAGAAGCAAGTCATTGGCCGACGGCGTGTGGACTGGTGGTGGGATTATTCCCAGCATTTTCAGCCAGTAGGAGGCTGGAGTTCACAGGTCTGCTCTCAGCACCTGAGTGGACGTCCACAATTATCTGCTTTTATTTTTCTTTTGGGGGGTTACTAGGGATTGAAGTCAGAGATGCTGAGCTATTATCTCCAGTCCTTTATTTTTTATTTTGAGGCAGGGTTTTGCTAAGTTGCCTAGGTAAGACTCAAACTTGAACCTCCTGCCTCAGCCTCTCAGAATGCTGGGATTAGTGGTATTGGTCTGCAGTTTTTAATAAATAAGGCCATCAAGAGTGCTCTTGACTGAAAATACAATCAATATCTGATGGCTATGGGCTATCCTACCTGCCTTCAAAATTTATGTACTGATGTCTTTGATTCTCTTTACTTCTGAATGTGACTAGAAGCAGAGAAAAAAATCTTCAGGAGGTAATTAAGGTAAAATGAGGCCTTAATCCAATCCCAGTGGTGTCCTTAAGAGGTCAGCACACAGACACACTCAGAGAAACGAGCATGTGACGACACGGGGAGAAGCACCATCTGTCAGCTAGCAGGGGGCTGGCATGGGGAGGCACCATCCTGCTGCACTTGGTCTCAGGCCTCCGGCCTCTGGAACTGAGCTTTTCTGCCCCCTCAGCTGCCAAGCCCAGGGTTCTTGTCCTTGAAACCGAATACCACTCCTGGGATCTGGAAGGTGCTGATCATCGGCCTTGCTGGGGCCCACAGTCTTCCCTTGGCCAGGCGTAGCCTCGCTCTGCAGTGTCGGGGTCCCTCACTTCCCAGCACAGGGCCCAGCAGACAGAGGCAGTGGCACGCCTTACGGGGGATGTCATGCTCAGCTCGAGCTGGCCTGCCCAGATCTTCTGGTTTCCCACGTCAGAAATCTGCATTCTGTGTGAAAATTCTCTATTTTTAAAGCATGGTAATTAACTCAAACATTAAAAAAACCCAAAAAACAAAAAACTAATCAGGCCAAACACAACATTTCTGCAGGTGGGATCAGACTGCATACTGGAGTTCACAGCTTGCAGTTTATTTCTTCCTTCCTGGAGTGACAAAAGGTCCCATCTGCTGGACATTGCTATTTTTCTTTGTGAGTGAATTGCTGGGAATTCAACCTGGGTTAAATATCCCAGCTCTGCCATCTCCCAGCTAGAGCAATCCTTTGCTGTTCATGCCTCAGTTTCCTCCTCTGGAAATCACCTGTCAGGAGGGTCAGAGAAGTTCAGGGGCAGAGGCTTGGCCTGGACAGGGCTGGGCATGTGGCGGATGTCCAGCAGGCGACAGCGCCATGGGGTGCCCTCCTCCCACTCTGAGGGCTGCATCAACCTCCCAGCAATACTGCGACTGTCAGGACTGGGTTTCCAGGGAGGGTGAGGGCCACGCTGTGACGACTGGACCAAGAGAAAGCCTTGTAGTTGTGACCCCGGCCAGCGCCATCCTCTCCTGGGTGGCCTGACCTTGACAGGTAGTCCTCTCTGAAGTCCACGTGCTGAAATAAATTGCTCTCAGTTTGGCCTTGGGTTCCACAACACAGAGTTAATGTCCTTCCCTAGCACTCTCAGGGATACAGTGTGTGACTCTTCCTCCCAGCTCTGGGCTCACGGTGGCCAAAAGCTCCAGAAGGAGCTCAGCCACAGAGGCAGCCCCAGCCGGCTCTGCTGTGGGACTCACTGCCCTGCCAAGTTCAGCGCTTGTTCCAATCCAGCTACTGGAAGATGAAGGACCTGCCCTCGAAACTGGATTCTGGGCAATGAGACAGAAAACAAACCAAGCCAAAGTCATCCACTTGGTAGGTTCTGTTCCCCCAAAGCGCCTGGGAGGGGTAAGCGGAAGTCAGAGCTTCCTTTTTGTGCTTTTTGTAAAGTAAAACGCATCCTGCCCAGTGGGTCAGTCAGAGCACACAGGCAGTGGCGCAGCTGCAAGCACCATGGACCCGGGAATATGGCTCTGTGGGCATCGTGTCCCAGAAGGAAGACAGCACAGCTAGGCTGGGAAACGAAGTGCCCCGTCCTAGTCTGGGTAGTCCTTGCCCTGTAAAGACTTAAAGCGACTCATACTTAACTGTGGAGTCTCGATGTTCTCTGTGAAATGGGTAAACAGTATCCCTGCATCAGTGAGGAAAGAGACAAAGGAGAGAATATGCGGGGTTTAGCAGACCACTCAGCTGTTAGAACCTGCCACGCCCAGGCCAAGCAGTTTGCATGGACTGGCCAATTTAATCTTGTGATCCTGGAAATCCATGTACTGTCAGCAGCCTCATTTTATAGCTGAGAAAATGGAGGCCCAGAGAGGTGACAAAGGGCACAGAGCACGGAGACAGAAGAGCCAAGGTCTGCGCGCTGGGCTGTGGTCTCAGTGGACATGCTCCCGACCATATCAGTAAGATGTTGTTTTTATAAACCACCACAGACTTATTTGCTTAGCAAGTAGCAAAATAAAAACTAATTAACAGTGATGAGTATCTTTAGAATTCAAGCACTTGATGCCGTGGGGAGGGAGCACAGAGACACAGAAGCCTGCCTGGTTGGAGAGGCAGCGAAGTCCCTGTGGTCAAGGAACTGCCCAGCTGAGATGAGAAGGGGGCAAGCTTGGCACGCGGGGTTGGGGCAGGGGTGCGCCTGTGCCTCCTCAGCGAGCTCCAGCGCTGCTAGCCTCAGGACCTGCTCTGAGGAGGGTGGGCAAGGCCCACAGCCCGGGCCTCTGTTCCCAGCGCGCAGCTCCTGAAGCAGTTGTAGAGTTCTCTCCACTGGACAAATGGGAAAACCAGGGCTTCAAGCGATGCATTAACTCAGCATGGCACTAGAAATGGAGGCGGAATGCACAGTGCTGTATAAGACACAGAGCCCTGCTGCTCACCACCCGCCACCTGCCCCGATCCGATAGCCTCTGTGCTGTCTTTATGTGGTGTTCTCACAGCGGCGGCCTCTTCAGCCACCCATGGGGTCCTCCGGGGCTGCCCACAGCCCTGGGCCTCCACAGGGAGACATTCTCACGCAGGACTTCACCATCCCCAGGGAAAGCATGGCCCAGGTCCTGCCGGCACCCTGGGTTGTCGCCGAGGCCTGGCGTGTCCACTGTGGCCCCTCTAGCCTGCCGGCCCTCACTCCTCTGCATCCCTGCGAGCCTCAGGGCCTGTCCTCTGGGCTCCCTGGGGACACTGCTCATGGTGTTGGGGTGCTGACCATCCAGATGGTTTCTCCCTCTCCCTGTCCAAGGCAGCTGAGTGGAGGACACTGAACAGCTTTTTCTCTAGAATTGGTGGGTAGTTTCAAGTGACTTCTCCAGAGCACAGCAGATCCAAGAGCAGCACTCCAGGAGGAAGTGACATTTTGAGGGGAGACAAGAGCTTCAACAAGAGTTCCCTGTGATCTCTACTTCTGATCTAAGCTTCCCAGGAGGAGTCTGGTGGCCCAAAAGGCATTACAACAATTTGAACAATGAAATAAAACAAGGCACAGTATTTAGGGTGATTATTTTTTTTTTTTTTAGATGGTATCTGTGTAGCTCAGGCTGGCCTTGAACTCCCTTTGTAGTCGAGGCTGGCCTGGAGTTTGCAGCAGCCTCTTGCCTCAGCCTCCTGCATCACCACACCTAGCTCAAGTACTGTTTAGAGAACTTCCTTGATGCTGTAATGGGAAATTTTTTTTCATTATCTTTCTTAAGCTTCAGAACAACCCTTGAGGGGAGGGGCTGTCATGTCCCTGTGACAGGAGATTCTACAGCATCAGGGAAGGCACAGACACTGCTCCTAGGAAGGCTCAGGCTCCCAATGCTCTTGGCTGACACCATACCTTGCTCCAGTTTCTCAAAGCTATGCCTTTAATTAAACAACACTGCCTTTCTCCCTTTTCTTCCAGAGATAAATGGCCAGAAGGGTGGACACAACAGAATCAGTCTTGGTTGGAAAACAGTGTCCATGAACTATGTGACAACCTCTACTTCCAGAGGTTCCATTCTAAATCTGTTTTTCCCTCCTGATGGCAACATGGCTGCTGCTGCTCCTGCCTGCATCCTCCCAGTTTCCTATCCATCAGGAAAGAGCCTTCATTCTAGCAGTCTCCAAAGAAATGGCATTAGGCCTCAGCTGTTCTCATGGTGACTCTGCCAGACCCTGAACCAATCCTTGGGTCAGGGGATTATGAGGAACGGAGCAGCTTCAACCAAGTTATGAGCTTTACATCAGAGACATGTCACCTGCACATTTCCCAATAGAGAGAGAGGAGTGGTTTCTTAGGGGAAGTTGAGTAATAATTATCAAAAGTTGGAGTTGATTCCAGATATACTTGACACAAGCACCTTCATTGTGCCTCAGTTTCCATTTCAGTGTACTGGGGTTATGACAGTGTCATAGCCTGCTTGTGTCACCACAAAAAAATACTGTAATCTCAATGACTTTAGCAACACAGTTTTCTCACAGTGTTACATTAAAATCAGGCTGTACTGCAGGCTTTTCTGCCTCAACCTCCCATCTGTCTGGTCACCACACCCTCACGGAATCTTTCTTTGTGTGTGCTGAGAAAGAATGCACACTAGTCTCTTGGGTACTGACCCTGCTGTGAGGCGCCCACCCTCACAAACCCTGCTATTCCTGTTTCCAAGGCCATCTCCAAATCCTATCATACCAGTGGAGCGGGAGTCAGTCCAGTCAACAGCAGACAGCACTGATCCAGTTGTGAAAATTAAAAGGGACAAGACTGTGAAGTTTCAGTGGTATTTGGTCATCCTAAGTACCTTAGACTTTGTGGTTTTACTTTTCGTTGTCCTTTTAGGACAGATAGACAATAAATTTCACCCATTTTCAGTATAAAGTTTGGTGATTGTCAGTTACTACATATACTGGTGTAATCACTGCTATACTCAATGCGCAGAGCAGCGCAGCTCAGTGGCAGAGCACTACCCGAGTGTGCTCTAAGTCCCAGGCTCCAGCTCCAGCACTGCAGAACAAGTACATGCCTTCACCTGAAAGTCCCTCCCTGAGCCCCCAGCTCAGGCAATCACTAATCTGTCACTACAGTTTTGCTTTTTTCTAGAGTTTCTTACAAACAAATCATACAGCTTATTTTGTCTTCAGTGTGTGGTTCTTACCCTTAGCACACTGCTGTGCCACCCCCTGTGTTGTGGTCACAATTCTCCTGTTCCTTTTCCTGGCTGCATAGTATCTGTGGTGTGGATTCACTATTGCCTGTTTCCCATTGATGGTTAATGGGCCTGAGGGCCGTTTGTAAGTTGAGGCTCTGTAAACAGTCCATGCAATTCTTCAAACTTTTTATGGGAGGTTCTCTCTCTGATTCACTGCACAAGGTTTAGAAGATGCTTGAAATCTTTTGCATTCTACCAAAACATTTTACCGTAGGGGTGATCCCTGAAAATGCCGCACTAAGTGAAAGAAGCCACTCACAAAAAACCACACATAGTGCAAACTTACAGCGTGAAACATCCAGAACAGACAACTCTGTGGAGACGGAGTAGATCTGCAGTTTCTTGGGCTGGGGACATGGAGGAGAATGGCTGCTATGCCCACTGAGTTTGCTTTCAGAGTGATAAAATGTTCCAAGATTGTGATATATGAATATGTCCTAGAACTGTGAATACACTCAAAACCCCAGAGCTGTACACTTGAGGTGGGTGAATTGCATGCTATGTGAATTATATTTCAGTAAGACTGTTAAAAGTTATTTGTGAATGAATTAATGTTTAAATAATTTGATGGTACTGCATATGAATGTATATTATCTTTTTCTGGCTGTTTAATCACTCTGATACCCTTTGGCACTTATTTTTAATTCAGTTTAGTTCAACCCCCTTTTTGAATACCTGCTGACCTCCAGATGTGGTCTTGGGACCACGGGCCAAAGACACAGGAGAGGAGGGCACGCGTCCTCCTCTCAGAGACACAGATTTGAGAGCAGGAAGCAGACTGTAACTACAGGTGCAAAAGCTGACACATATAGCACCTACAAAGTGCCAGGCACTAAGAATAACCTCTGTTCTAACTGTAAATATAAATGCATGTGTATGTATCTTTCCCCTTAATCTGTGTAGCAACCCTTGCGGAAGTTACAGCAGAAAAACCACACCGCTATTTAGAGACTGAGCATGCCCCTTGTCAATGCTCTTACTGACGCCCTAAACCCCAGAGGACTGTGACTGAAGAGAGGTTTTCAAAGAGGTTAGAAGGTTAAACAAGGTCATGAGGGTAGGGTCCTAATCAAGGTGGACTTGTGTCCTTGTCAGAAGAAAACAGACATAAGAGTATGCGCACTGCCAACAGCCCTCTCCCTTGAGGTCACATCCTGGGTGACTTCTGAATGAAGCCTTCCGGAAAAGGCAGGCACACAAGGACAGCAGAGGCTAGTGGCTGTCAGGGGCTGGAGGAAATACACTGCTTTGCAGCACAAGGGACGGGAACAGTAGGGGTGATGGGATGGCCACATGCTGTGTGTTTAGTGAGAGTTCCACGACTGTAGCCATTTGTCACAATTGTGTTCAGCACGGATGAATCTTAGAGCAAAGTTGACTTTAAATTACTAGACTGTGGGGTTGGGCAAGTTATTCTACTTCCCTGTGTCTGAAAGATGTAATCACAGTTGTTTTATTATGAAGATTAAAGGAAGGAGTGCGTACAGACCCCTAGCACAATGCCTGGGACCTGGGTGTGCACAATAATGCTGGTTTACTTTCCATGTGGTTTCATTAAATTATAAATAGCCACAGAATAGGCACTCATGCATTCATTCATTCATTCCTAAGTATGTATCAAGCATTCTAGGCACTTGTGTAAGCACTTGGAATATAAGAGCAGATCGAGGAGATGAGAGTGTCTGCCTTTTTGGTGGTGCTACGCTCTCAGACAAGGATAAGTGACAAATGACACAGATAATAGCCAAGCAGACAAGGCAGTGTGTCAGAAGACAGTGCTGTGCAGTGCCGGGCATGGTGGCTCACGCCTGTAATCCCAGCACTCGGGAGGCAGAGGCGGGAGGATTGTGATGTGAGTTTGAGGCTGAGCTCAGGGCCAGCCTGAACCACAAAGCGAGACCCTGTCTTAAAAAAAAAAAAAACCTAAAAAAAAAAACAAAAAAAACCCTAAGAACCTGTCTCAGGGAAAAAAAAAAGAAGACAGTGCTGTGGAGCCAGAGAAGACACAGAGCAGGTGGCTGAGGGAGGCTGTGGGGTCCATTTGGATGGCATCGTGAGGCAGGGCGGTCATCAGAGGCCTCACTGAGCAGGTGCCATCTGAGCGAGCACTCCCAGAAGGTGCTCTGCAAGCTGAGGAGAGGATGGAAGCGGCAGGGCAGGGGAGAGAGAACCCAGAATCCCCGCTGCCTGGAGCTGAGCATTGATTCTGAGGAGGTGGGGGTGAGGGGTGTCTCTTTCCATGAGCTCAGTGTGAACAGGTTTACTGAAGCATACACACTGAAGCAAAGAATGTTTGCAAACACAGGAGGCTCCATTGGCATGGGGAGTAGGAGACGCCTGGAAGCCAGAGTCACCTCAGTCATTCACTTGGCTAGCCATGTGGCCACATCCCCCCTCCAAGTCCTGGGCAGCACAAGAAAGGCCCTTAGAATGCTGTGAGGATTATAGGAGAGTCCTTGATTGTACCGTCTTCCCATTCATACCTGACACCACATTTTAATCTTGGGGCTGCTCTGAGTGCAAGTGTGTCAGTCTGGTTTCCCTCGCTCCAGCAGATACGAGATGGCTCAGTTTCTAAAGAGGAAAGTGTTATCTTGGCTCTTGGTTTTGGAGGGTTCGATGCAAGCTGGTAGCCCCCTGCTTTTGGAACTGTGGAGAAGCAGCCCATAATTGTAGGGAGCACATGGTGGAGAAAAATCTTTCACTCAAATAGAAGTTCAGGAAGTGGCTCACACCAGTGACCTAAAGATCTCCCCATGTCTTAAAGTTTCCACCATCCCCCACAAGCACCAAGCTGGGTACTATTCTTATCACATGTAACATCTATACCAGAGCAGCAGGCCATTGTCATTCTGACCATCCAAAGCTCCAGAACAAGCACTCAGCTCTTCTACGTGATCTAACACTATCTCTGTGACTCTCCAATGAGCATGTGCAATTTCAACACTTCTGCAAACAGATGATTTTAAATTCATATTCAATAATTTACAGGAATAGATGCTGGCACCACCTCCCTCCCCCTCTAAGAACTTTAAGGGGATGGACTGTCTCCACCATGGGAAACAGCTGATGAGCAAATACGGCCCATAGATGGTGATTCCACTTTTGTCAGAGCTCGGCCTCCTGGGGAGACCCGGGAGAAAAGAAAGCTTTCTAAAACATTTTAATTGTAAGTGGAGTTATTAGTTTAGATCCCATTATAATAAATTATCATCGCTGCATTAAATCTTAACAAAATGGACACTGCGATGAT